>JAPWDM010000015.1:13499775-13512275 GCA_035578155.1 Brachynemurus nebulosus
GATGTAATATTTTATTTTTTAAAATTTTTACAAACCTAACCTAACCTAACCAAAATTATATTTTATTTTTTAAAATTTATACAAACCTAACCTAACCTAACCTAACCTAACCTAACCAAAATTATATTTTATTTTTTAAAATTTATACAAACCTAACCTAACCTAACCATAATTATAGAAAAGAAATGAATATGCTATTTGTAAATACATAAGCGAAAATGACCTATTTGTTAATATCTTAATATGTAGATTAATGTTATTTAACAATAAGTGTTACCAATTTAACCTATTAACTAGTATTTTATGTAGGTTAATGTTAATTAACGATAAGTGTTACCAATTTAACCTATTAACTAACTTTACCTATTATTATATGATAGATCTTAGGTTGGGTTTGATTAGTTTGAATTTGTTTATAATTTATTGGATATTGAATATTGAATTCCGAAGCAGCGTACACAAACTAATTAATTACATTAGTCAATTACTTATAGATGATAAAAAAAAAAAGGAAATCTATTGACAACAACACATGGTGTTCCATAACTGGTCACCCATGAAAGTACTTACCATGCCCGATGTTGCTTAACTTCGGTGATCGAACGAGAACCGGTGTTTTCAACATGGTATGATCGTTGTCTGATTGTGGATACGATATTTGTAAAAATATATAGTTTTACTAGTAATACCAGTAATAATAATGTCTAATTCTAAGTTGATTTATTAATAAATATATTTTATTACTACACTGAAAGGTTTTTTTTTTTTTTTTTTAATTTTACAGCTATATTTAGATATACTTTCCACGTTAAATTTGTCCCATTTAGTAATGATAAGATATATTTTATTGATAATGTATAAAACTAATTTAATTTATTAATAAATATACTTTATTACTGTACTTAAAAGCTTTTGTTTTATTTCATAGTTACCTCTAAATATACTTTCGACATCCAATCTATCCTATTAATTATCCATCTTTAATTCTATTAATTATTCTAAAATTTTTGTTTGTAATATGTTTTTATATTTATATTTATTGTTGCTCAAATTACCTCTTACAAATTTCATTGCCCAAATAACCCCGCTCTACCCTTAATAGTAACAATTGTTTAATACCAATAATCTTAAATTTAAAGAAAAATTACATCCATCTAGTTTAGTAAATAAAAATTGGGTTTCAAGGGTAGACAGGGGTTATTTGGACAATAAAATTTCTAAGAGGTAATTTGAGCCACTCTTTTCCAATTAACCACTTTACAGAAGTAAGTTGAACATCCAAAAATTACACCACACAAAAGATATGACCAAATTACCACACTTAAATAAGTCACTTTTATCCAATTAACCAATTACAGAGGTAAGTTAAACATGCAGAAATTACCCCACACAAATGATATGACCAAATTACCACACTTAAATAAGTCACTCTTATCCAATTAACCACATACAGAGAGAGGTAAGTTGAACATGCAAAAATTATCCAATACAAAAATTATGACAAAATTACAACACTTAAATAAGTCGTTCATATCCAATTCACCATATTAAAGAAACAACAGATAGGGTAGACAGGGGTTATTTGGACAATAAAATTTCTAAGAGGTAATTTGAGCCACTCTTTTCCAATTAACCACTTTACAGAAGTAAGTTGAACATCCAAAAATTACACAACACAAAAGATATGACCAAATTACCACACTTAAATAAGTCACTTTTATCCAATTAACCAATTACAGAGGTAAGTTAAACATGCAGAAATTACCCCACACAAATGATATGACCAAATTACCACACTTAAATAAGTCACTCTTATCCAATTAACCACATACAGAGAGAGGTAAGTTGAACATGCAAAAATTATCCAATACAAAAATTATGACAAAATTACAACACTTAAATAAGTCGTTCATATCCAATTCACCATATTAAAGAAACAACAGATACCGTAAGACGCTCTTTGTACATATGTAACATAAAGAAGACGAAACAACAACATCGCTTACAACATACAAAATAAGTGTATATTTGAACTTAGAAAATTTTTACTAAACTTGATTAATTATATGTTAAATATATATTTTAGGAAAAAATTAATATTTTGCTAAAGTTAGTGTACATTATAAACACTATAGATATAGGTAAAATAGCATTGTACAGTAATAACACCGGTCACATACAAAAAGTAGTATATATTTGAACTCATTGTACAGTAACAACACATAACATATGATGATTTTTGTATTTAAACTAAATAATAAAACAATATTTCTTACATACAAAAATTAGTGTATATTTGAACTGAGAAAAATTTTTTCACATTAATAAGGAATAATACCAAATATTTATATTTAAGTTTTTATATTTATATTTATCGAACAGTTTTTATATTTATCGGTTTCTTTCAGAAATAACTTAATTAATATATAAAATATAAAAACTGTTCGAGTATTGAATAGCGTTCGTGTATAGTGGCTTTTATCCTATATATAATATTAAAAAAAATTGTATCATTTATAAATAATTTTTTTGAAAAATTTATATTGAAATATTTTCACAATTAATACATATATATGTATCACTAGTATTAGGCACACAATTAATATGCGCCCAGTTTTTGCACAACTGACATTCAATCCACGTTTCTTTGGAGCGACACTTTGAAAATAGTTCATTGCATATTAAGCAAGAAATCCTTGATAATAATATTAAACAATCACTATTAATACAAATATTAATTTTTTTAGTAACTTTTTTACACTTTTTTGCTATATTTTGTTCTTTCTCTAATGTTTTTATCTCTATTGAATCGGTTAAAATACTAGATTTTCTTTTCCTTTTGGTTTGACCCCGTTCTTTTGAAACAGCCCTCGGGTACGGTCGAACTATTTCTGGAGAAAATATTGGTGTTGAAATTGTAGTTGATGATGTTAAAATTTGCGATTCTGGGGGATCAGTTACGAATGACGGAGCGAAATCATCTTGAGTAAAAATATTTTCATTATATGGAAATATTCCAGTCTTTTTAAATCCTTTTATGATATTTTTATTAGTTGTAGCTAATGGTAATGAATCTGTTACTATTTTTGGGATATCATATATTGTTATTTTTTCACCTGGATTATTTTTTAACCATAAATCTTGTGCAGTTGAAGCATATTTCTTAAATGGTCCATACACAGCTACATCAAGTGGTTGTAATTTATGGCTACAATGTGGTGGAAAGGATAACATTACGATCCCATTATCTTTCGCTAAGTTTAAGGTTGGTACATGTAAATGTGAGGAATGATTATCTAATACGAGTAATACTGGATTATTAATAGATGGTTTTACGTGTGCGATGAAATGTTGCATGTACATAAAAAATTCTTTATTTGTTACCCAACCGCTTGAATTGGCTGCACCAATACAACCTTTTGGTCCATTATTAATAAAATGATTTTTATATTTTTTTCGTGGAAATACGAACATAGGAGGCACTGTATTTCCGTTTGCAGAAACAGCACATATTAGTGTCACATTAGTGCCCCGTTCAGCAGAAGTTATGGAGCCAACATTTTTTTTACCTTTGGCAGCAATTATTTTAATAGGTTTTAGTACTGTACAAATTCCAGTTTCATCAATGTTCCAAATGTTTGATGCGGTAAATTGATATTTATTCATAACTTCAGCTAATTTTGTGAAAAATGGTTTTACATTTTCAACATTAAACGATGTTGCTCGTCCGATACTTGTTGGTTCAGGTTTTCTAATTGATAATTCTCTATTCCTTTTTAGAAAACTAGTAAGCCACTCTTTACCAGCTATTTTATTAAGTTTCCATGTTTCAGGCATTTTAATATTAAATTTTTCAGCACACTCATAAGCAAGCTGACGAACATTTTTGGGAGTCAATCCATAAAATATCGAAGCCATTTGTAGCAAATAATCTTTTAATGCAATTTCCTGGTCCTTAGAATATACTTGTCTAGATTTTTTATAACCCATTGTAGGTAAATCTTGCGTTTCCTTATCTTTATATGCTTTAAATTTAATTACATAACGTGATAATGTCGTACGTTTAATATTAAATTCCTTTGAAGCAGCATTGATACTTTTATTTCCAAAAATTATTGTTCTTGCGGCATTATTAAAAATTTCAATGGGTATTAGCCCTCTTTCGGTTTTACGTTTATAATTTCTCATATCTAAAAGAAGTAAGAAACAAAAATTTAATAAAAGAAAATCTTAATAATAGTTTTATTAATGAAAAAATTGTACTTACTTATTATTTATAAATGATACAAATTGAAATATGACCAAATTTTTAAAAATTGGTTAACAATTGTAAAAACAAGTTCGCATTTACAAAAATTTTGAATAATCTTGCTAACAATTAGTTAAAAACAAATAAAAGTGAAAAAAATAAAAACGATTTCTAATTTAAGTACAAAAATCATCGTTATGTATGTGTTGTTTACTGTACAAGGTTCAAATCTACACTAAATGTGTATGAGGGGGAAGTTCTCTTATAACGAACTTTAAATGCAAACATCACGAATGTGTGTGTGTTGTCTCTACCGTATACAACGCTATATTACCTATATGTATACTTCTTTTAAAAGAGGGGACGTTGTAAAAGACACATTTCATTCGCAATATATATTTATATGTGTGTTGTCGCTACCGTATATTTTAAAATCAGTTGTATATTAAATGTATGTTTTTGCAACTTTTATATTAGTTGAAAAAACTTATAGAAATAATTAACATGTAGGATGAATTGAATATACTTATTTGTAATACATTAACTTATGGGTATTCATTTGCCTTCGTATATGTAAAGTTAATAGTTTGGTTGAAATGACAGAATTAATTTACATGTAGGATGATTTCATCTTTACTTATAACTTATATGTACATTGATATGACTTTCGTTTAGGTATTAAAAATTTCATATTCACTTCAATACATTAACTTATGGGTATTCATTTGCCTTCGTATATGTAAAGTTAATAGTTTGGTTGAAATGACAGAATTAATTTACATGTAGGATGATTTCATCTTTACTTATAACTTATATGTACATTGATATGACTTTCGTTTAGGTATTAAAAATTTCATATTCACTTCAATACATTAACTTATGGGTATTCATTTGCCTTCGTATATGTAAAGTTAATAGTTTGATTGAAAATGAAGTTTTTGTATCTTAAATGTACATTACAACTTTTTGATCTGTTTAAAAAAAAAAAAAAAATTTGTATTTTTAATGTACGTTTTTACAAATTTTTGATTAGTTGAAAAAAAAAATTTTTGTATTTTAAATGTACGTTTTTGCAACTTTTGGATTATTTGAAAAAATTTACATGTAGGATGATTTCATCTTTACTAATAACTTATATGTACATTGATATGACTTTCGTTTAGGTATTAAAAATTTCATAGTCACTTCAATACATTAACTTATGGGTATTCATTTGCCTTCGTATATGTAAAGTTAATAGTTTGGTTGGAATGACAGAATTAATTTACATGTAGGATGATTTCATCTTTACTAATAACTTATATGTACATTGATATGACTTTCGTTTAGGTATTAAAAATTTCATATTCACTTCAATACATTAACTTATGGGTATTCATTTGTCTTCGTATATGTAAAGTTAATAGTTTGGTTGAAATGACAGAATTAATTTACATGTAGGATGATTTCATCTTTACTAATAACTTATATGTACATTGATATGACTTTCGTTTAGGTATTAAAAATTTTATATTCACTTCAATACATTAACTTATGGGTATTCATTTGCCTTCGTATATGTAAAGTTAATAGTTTGGTTGAAATGACAGAATTAATTTACATGTAGGATGATTTCATCTTTACTAATAACTTATATGTACATTGATATGACTTTCGTTTAGGTATTAAAAATTTCATATTCACTTCAATACATTAACTTATGGGTATTCATTTGCCTTCGTATATGTAAAGTTAATAGTTTGATTGAAAATGAAGTTTTTGTATCTTAAATGTACATTACAACTTTTTGATCTGTTTAAAAAAAAAAAAAAAAATTTGTATTTTTAATGTACGTTTTTACAAATTTTTGATTAGTTGAAAAAAAAAATTTTTGTATTTTAAATGTACGTTTTTGCAACTTTTGGATTATTTGAAAAAATTTACATGTAGGATGATTTCATCTTTACTAATAACTTATATGTACATTGATATGACTTTCGTTTAGGTATTAAAAATTTTATATTCACTTCAATACATTAACTTATTGGTATTCATTTGCCTTCGTATATGTAAAGTTAATAGTTTGGTTGAAATGACAGAATTAATTTACATGTAGGATGATTTCATCTTTACTAATAACTTATATGTACATTGATATGACTTTCGTTTAGGTAAATTTGTATGAGGGGGAAGTTCTCTTATAACGAACTATAAATGCAAACATCACGAATGTGTGTGTGTTGTCTCTACCGTATACAACGCTATATTACCTATATGTATACTTCTTTTAAAAGAGGGGACGTTGTAAAAGACACATTTCATTCGCAATATATATTTATATGTGTGTTGTCGCTACCGTGTATTTTAAAATCAGTTGTATATTAAATGTATGTTTTTGCAACTTTTATATTAGTTGAAAAAACTTATAGAAATAATTAACATGTAGGATGAATTGAATATACTTATTTGTAATACATTAACTTATGGGTATTCATTTGCCTTCGTATATGTAAAGTTAATAGTTTGGTTGAAATGACAGAATAAATTTACATGTAGGATGATTTCATCTTTACTTATAACTTATATGTACATTGATATGACTTTCGTTTAGGTATTAAAAATTTCATATTCACTTCAATACATTAACTTATGGGTATTCATTTGCCTTCGTATATGTAAAGTTAATAGTTTGGTTGAAATGACAGAATTAATTTACATGTAGGATGATTTCATCTTTACTAATAACTTGTATGTACATTGATATGACTTTCGTTTAGGTATTAAAAATTTCATATTCACTTCAATACATTAACTTATGGGTATTCATTTGCCTTCGTATATGTAAAGTTAATAGTTTGGTTGAAATGACAGAATTAATTTACATGTAGGATGATTTCATCTTTACTAATAACTTGTATGTACATTGATATGACTTTCGTTTAGGTATTAAAAATTTCATATTCACTTCAATACATTAACTTATGGGTATTCATTTGCCTTCGTATATGTAAAGTTAATAGTTTGGTTGAAATGACAGAATTAATTTACATGTAGGATGATTTCATCTTTACTAATAACTTGTATGTACATTGATATGACTTTCGTTTAGGTATTAAAAATTTCATATTCACTTCAATACATTAACTTATGGGTATTCATTTGCCTTCGTATATGTAAAGTTAATAGTTTGATTGAAAATGAAGTTTTTGTATCTTAAATGTACATTACAACTTTTTGATCTGTTTAAAAAAAAAAAAAAATTTGTATTTTTAATGTACGTTTTTACAAATTTTTGATTAGTTGAAAAAAAAAATTTTTGTATTTTAAATGTACGTTTTTGCAACTTTTGGATTATTTGAAAAAATTTACATGTATGATGATTTCATCTTTACTAATAACTTATATGTACATTGATATGACTTTCGTTTAGGTATTAAAAATTTCATAGTCACTTCAATACATTAACTTATGGGTATTCATTTGCCTTCGTATATGTAAAGTTAATAGTTTGATTGAAAATGAAGTTTTTGTATCTTAAATGTGCATTACAACTTTTTGATCTGTTTAAAAAAAAAAAAAAAAAAAAAAAAAAAATTTGTATTTTTAATGTACGTTTTTACAAATTTTTGATTAGTTGAAAAAAAAAATTTTTGTATTTTAAATGTACGTTTTTGCAACTTTTGGATTATTTGAAAAAATTTACATGTAGGATGATTTCATCTTTACTAATAACTTATATGTACATTGATATGACTTTCGTTTAGGTATTAAAAATTTTATATTCACTTCAATACATTAACTTATGGGTATTCATTTGCCTTCGTATATGTAAAGTTAATAGTTTAGTTGAAATGACAGAATTAATTTACATGTAGGATGATTTCATCTTTACTAATAACTTATATGTACATTGATATGACTTTCGTTTAGGTATTAAAAATTTCATATTCACTTCAATACATTAACTTATGGGTATTCATTTGCCTTCGTATATGTAAAGTTAATAGTTTGATTGAAAATGAAGTTTTTGTATCTTAAATGTACATTACAACTTTTTGATCTGTTTAAAAAAAAAAAAAAAAAATTTGTATTTTTAATGTACGTTTTTACAAATTTTAGATTAGTTGAAAAAAAAAAATTTTTGTATTTTAAATGTACGTTTTTGCAACTTTTGGATTATTTGAAAAAATTTACATGTAGGATGATTTCATCTTTACTAATAACTTATATGTACATTGATATGACTTTCGTTTAGGTATTAAAAATTTCATATTCACTTCAATACATTAACTTATGGGTATTCATTTGCCTTCGTATATGTAAAGTTAATAGTTTGATTGAAAATGAAGTTTTTGTATCTTAAATGTACATTACAACTTTTTGATCTGTTTAAAAAAAAAAAAAAAAAAAATTTGTATTTTTAATGTACGTTTTTACAAATTTTTGATTAGTTGAAAAAAAAAATTTTTGTATTTTAAATGTACGTTTTTGCAACTTTTGGATTATTTGAAAAAATTTACATGTAGGATGATTTCATCTTTACTTATAACTTACTGTTATATGTACACTGATATGACTTTCGTTTAGGTATTAAAAATTTCATATTCACTTGTATGTTAAATATACAATATGTTTCATATATTTATATAAAAACATAAAAAACAGAAAAATAAATGAAAAATTTAAAAAAAGTTTCTTATATTTCAATATAAACTTTAAAAAACTTCAATTCTAATAACTTATTTTATAGTTTTAATCAATTTTGTAACGAATTAAAACAAAAAAATATAAAAAAAAAGTAAAATTTACCACGCTTCTGGTTCCAAAACATTATTATAAGATGGTGCTGCCTTTTCAAATATCGATGTATATGGTTGACAAACGTTATGAATGGATCGGTCGAAGTATATGAAACTATTGTGTATATGTGTAAGAGCATTACATTAATAGTTTTGATTTTGACTAGGTTCTGTTCTTTTGAAAATATTATGTTTTATAATATGATATTTTCAAATAATTTTTGTTTACTGTAATAACATCGTAAAGGTACCTCATCGAAAAATTATGAAAAGGTATAAAGTAAGTGTTTTGGTATTAAAAAATATGTTAACATATATTTTTTATTAACCGTAAACCATTTATATATACATATATGTATATATGTATGTATATATATATATATTTATATATATATATATATATATATATATATATATATATATATATATATATATATATCTTATACATGTAATGCGTACATATTGTATAAAAATAAGTTGGTAATGATGGTTCTTTATCCTCATATGCAACTTTATATATGTAAAACAATGTTGTATGTATTTCACAATAATAAATTAAACATTTATTTGAATGTGATATATCTGTAAAGAGCATATTGATAAGATTTTTTTTTTAAAATCATAAATTATTAATATGGTCCTCGTCCCTAGACTTGATTGCAGCCAGTACGTTAACAGTTATCTCGATTGCTATGTACTTATTATTTTATAAAGATAATAGAGATCATAGTTGGGATAACGGTGCTCTGATGGCATAGTTCCGATTCGACACTTCAAGTTAACAATGCCGGGCTGTTAATCGGGATCTGCGTATTGCAGTGGCTAGGAGGTGGGTGGATAACATATCATATGTTAATAAATGTTATTATAATTTTATTGTGTTAAATGTAAAATGGTATATATATGTATATATATATATATATATGTATCTATATGTATATATATATAAAATTTTTATAATTTTTCCATCTTATACTATGTCAAAGCAAGTCCATGGGCTATAGGTGTTAAACCTTAGGCTCCTATGTGGACAAACAATTTTATAAAATAAATTTTTTAATAAATTTATAATGCAAGAAACTCACTACATACCAAGCGAGAATGAAGTGTGTTATTTGAACGTAAAATAAATATATATTTTATATATTTAAAAATTGTCGCATACAATCTAGCGAAGAGTTATGAGCAAATGTTTGAATTATTTCAATAAAACTATATTACTTAAAATATATGGTAATAGTTTTTATTCAAATATGAATATTTTCAAAAAAGAATTTTTTTTATTTTTTTAAATATTAAAAATTTTAGAAAATATTTTTTATATAAAAAGTAACAAAAGAAATAAATTTATTTTTATTTCAATTTTTGTTATAATTTTTATATGTTTATATCAGTTTATGAAGAAATTTCATACTGATTAATAAATGAAAAACTTTTTAAAATATTTCTTTTTTTTTTAAATTGGAATAATTTTATTAAGTTTGGAACATACAGTTCCCTGGTTGATCCTGCCAGTAGTCATATGCTTGTCTCAAAGATTAAGCCATGCATGTCTCAGTACAAGCCATATTAAGGTGAAACCGCGAAAGGCTCATTATATCAGTTATGGTTCCTTAGATCGTACATACATTTACTTGGATAACTGTGGTAATTCTAGAGCTAATACATGCAAACAGAGTTCCGACCAGAGATGGAAGGAATGCTTTTATTAGATCAAAACCAATCGATGTTAACATATTTTTATAATATATTTTATGTTTTTTTATAATTTCATATATATATTTAATATATGTGCATCGTAATAATTTGGTGACTCTGAATAACTTTTAGCTGATCGCACGGTCTTTATAGTACCGGCGACGCATCTTTCAAATGTCTGCCTTATCAACTGTCGATGGTAGGTTCTGCGCCTACCATGGTTGTAACGGGTAACGGGGAATCAGGGTTCGATTCCGGAGAGGGAGCCTGAGAAACGGCTACCACATCCAAGGAAGGCAGCAGGCGCGCAAATTACCCACTCCCGGCACGGGGAGGTAGTGACGAAAAATAACGATACGGGACTCATCCGAGGCCCCGTAATCGGAATGAGTACACTTTAAATCCTTTAACGAGGATCCATTGGAGGGCAAGTCTGGTGCCAGCAGCCGCGGTAATTCCAGCTCCAATAGCGTATATTAAAGTTGTTGCGGTTAAAAAGCTCGTAGTCGAATTTGTGTCCTACACTGTCGGTTCACCGCTCGCGGTGTTTAACTGGCATGTTTTGTGGGACGTCCTACCGGTGGTGAGGTATAAATTATATATTGTATAATATGGTTATAAATACTTGTATTTTTATTTAAATTTTTATTTTTATGGTAAGTTATTATTTATATTTTTACTTGCTTGAAAAGTTTAAAGTATACTAGTTAAATTTTATATACTAATATGTACATTAAAGTATAAATAATATAAGATTAAGTGTAAAATTTTTTTTTTTACACGTTCATTACCTAAAACGAGTATATATGGGTTTTATTAGGTTTTTTATATTTCTTAATAAAACATATGATTTTATTTGGTTTTTATACCAATAAATCATACCATATTACTGTCAGTTTTTAGGTATTAATTTGAACAATAATCTTTTTGTCAGCGACGCTATAGCTTTGGGTACTTTCAGGACCCGTCTTGAAACACGGACCAAGGAGTCTAGCATGTGCGCAAGTCATTGGGAATAAAATATTTTTTCATCGAAATATTAATAAATTTTATGAAACCCAAAGGCGAAATGAAAGTAAAATAATTTTTTTTAAAAAAATTTTTATTTTTTTTATTATAAATTTGAGGGAGGATATATTTTTATTATGTATTAAATATCGCACTCCCAGGGCATCTTATATTATTCTTATAATTTTTTTATAATTTTTATTATGAATAAAGGTGCACCTAGAGCGTACACGCTGGGACCCGAAAGATGGTGAACTATGCCTGGTCAGGACGAAGTCAGGGGAAACCCTGATGGAGGTCCGTAGCGATTCTGACGTGCAAATCGATCGTCGGAACTGGGTATAGGGGCGAAAGACTAATCGAACCATCTAGTAGCTGGTTCCCTCCGAAGTTTCCCTCAGGATAGCTGGCGTTCATCATTCAACGAGTCTCATCCGGTAAAGCGAATGATTAGAGGCCTTGGGGCCGAAACGACCTCAACCTATTCTCAAACTTTAAATGGGTGAGATCTCTAGCTTGCTTAAAATCATATATTGATTTTATTTTTAATTTTATATATATGTGAAGCTATGAGAATAATATTTTTAATTAAGATAATATTTATGGATCAGAATGCCAAGTGGGCCACTTTTGGTAAGCAGAACTGGCGCTGTGGGATGAACCAAACATAGAGTTAAAGCGCCAAAATCGACGCTTATGGGATACCATGAAAGGTGTTGGTTGCTTAAGACAGCAGGACGGTGGCCATGGAAGTCGGAATCCGCTAA
>JAPWDM010000015.1:13519775-13654775 GCA_035578155.1 Brachynemurus nebulosus
TATGATAGATCTTAGGTTGGGTTTGATTAGTTTGAATTTGTTTATAATTTATTGGATATTGAATATTGAATTCCGAAGCAGCGTACACAAACTAATTAATTACATTAGTCAATTACTTATAGATGATAAAAAAAAAAAGGAAATCTATTGACAACAACACATGGTGTTCCATAACTGGTCACCCATGAAAGTACTTACCATGCCCAATGTTGCTTAACTTCGGTGATCGAACGAGAACCGGTGTTTTCAACATGGTATGATCGTTGTCTGATTGTGGATACGATATTTGTAAAAATATATAGTTTTACTAGTAATACCAGTAATAATAATGTCTAATTCTAAGTTGATTTATTAATAAATATATTTTATTACTACACTGAAAGGTTTTTTTTTTTTTTTTTAATTTTACAGCTATATTTAGATATACTTTCCACGTTAAATTTGTCCCATTTAGTAATGATAAGATATATTTTATTGATAATGTATAAAACTAATTTAATTTATTAATAAATATACTTTATTACTGTACTTAAAAGCTTTTGTTTTATTTCATAGTTACCTCTAAATATACTTTCGACATCCAATCTATCCTATTAATTATCCATCTTTAATTCTATTAATTATTCTAAAATTTTTGTTTGTAATATGTTTTTATATTTATATTTATTGTTGCTCAAATTACCTCTTACAAATTTCATTGCCCAAATAACCCCGCTCTACCCTATATAAAGTAAAATTTTTGGTGCTTTTATTTAGTTATTAAAAGTAGCTGAAAAAGTGAAGATGAGCTCCTCCAAAATGTATAATATTTCTCAATTGTTCGGAAATAAACTAAAACCAACTGACGAGAGGTTTGGTTATGGTTATTGTTGGAAAATTTGGATAACAACAATCTGATTACCGATGTTGGGAATATAAATTATACAGAAGGAGAAGAGCTGTTGTCAAACAGCAATTTAAAACTACTAACGCCAATTACAGAACCTTTTTGTGACAATATAATGCTTGTGAAAATAATTGACATTCGGAATTGTGAAGAACGAGTGCTAAAGGAAAACAGTTTTATTGTGAAAAAAGAAATATGTGGGGTGCTTTTAATAGTTACTTACGAGGAAAATTTTCTAAATTTATTTCTACAAGACATGCAGTAAAAGCAAAACTATCTTTTCTTCTACAAAATGAAAATAAAATGGCAAAAGGAGTTAAAGAAATTATTGGAAAAGACGAAATGGAAAATTTTAATAAAAAATATATAAATCCAATACGTATTCCGTATAAAGTGGAACTAGCGGACGTTAAGGTGGAGACTCTGCTGGAAGAATTGCCAAACATTTTAAATCATCTTGCAGTGGACGACTACTATCTTTTAGATTTGGACGTAACACAAGATTTTGCGGGAATATTTAACAAGATAGAAATGTGTCAATTTTTAACGAATAATTGTAACTTCTGTTACCAAGGAGAGTACAAAGAGAATAGCAATGTAATTGTGGATAATGATAAAACAGTTGGAATTGATTGCTTAACATGGTTAAATTCGAATGCTAGAATTAAAACATATAACAAATTTGTCTGCCAAATAACAAGTCCAGGAGACAATAAACAAATTGCTAATCATATTATTGCTAATATATTATTACAAATCAATGCATCTAGGTTTTCGAATTGTAAAATATAACGTATTTTGTTTCTATTATCAAATTGCTAATATATTATTGCTAATCAATGCATCTAAGTTTTCGAATTGTAAAATATAACGTATTTTGTTTCTGTGAGTAATTTGCTTTACTCCTTTAATAATCAGCTGTGTTCCTTCCTGTAGTTCTTCCAGTTGTCGACGTTGCGTAACTTTAATTTTACCTTTTATTTCTTGGATAATACTATCGTTGATTTGTTCTATTTCGTCATCGTTAGAAGGTAATTTATTTATATTTTGCCATACTTCCGAGTAAACTGTCACTTCCTCTATTTTTGCAAATGAGTGATCATTAATTGTAGTAAATCCATTAGTTTTAAATGTCATAATCGGCTCTTCTGTTTGTAAGATGATTAAATCCATTCCATTGTATGGAATAATAAAGTATCCATTGTCTTTAAGTTTTTCTCTGGTGTCGTAAATATTTATAAACCAATTTTTTAAGTATCCTTTTAAGAAATAAACGCTTTTACTTCCATCTTTTTCTGCGAGGGGTATTTTCCCTTTTTATTAACAGTAAATGCATAAATATTATAAATTCCAGTTATATCTAAATTCTTCCATTGTTTTTTTTTTAAATAATTTATTATTTTTTCTTTTAGTTCTGTTAACTTACGTTCTCTTTCTAGCAAATGTTTATATTCTTCTTTTATAGCGACGGTTTTCGTTAAATAATCTATTTTTCTTTTCTTCAAATCTATTTCTTCCAACTCTAGTTTTCGTTTCCTTGCTGATATTACATAAACTGGTAGTAACGTTTCTTTTTCCTTAATTGTATATGGAGTCAATTTGTTAGTTATATTGGTCCTTTTCTTTAGGACTTGCGGAATTACATTATTAGTTTTGATCAGTCCAGTGTACTCAATACTTATACCGTAAAACCGTCTAGATCCGGACAGGGGGTCTAGACCCGGACACTTTGCACTAATCTTCAAATTAAATAATTTCTACATTAACCTGCAACAATAAACATTTGTTCTTGACGTCATTAGAGAGAGAAAAACATCCTCTAAACAGCTGTACCAATAAAAACTACGCATTTCAACATTTACTATCTCATTTTACAGGATTACTATCCTACAGTTTTTCAAAGAAATAAAATGTGTGTCTAACTTAGATATGTAATTTTCGTCATAATTGTTATATTGTTTTAGTTTTGACATGTATGTGTTCAGAATTTTATCGCGCATCATTTAATGATGTTTGAAGTTATATTCGATGTTATATAAAAAAATACATGCTATATATGTATATCCGTTTAGACCCGGACACATCAGTTTATTACACTATGGCCGCGATCTGCACCACTTGTAACTCCCACTGTCCATACATTAATATTCCCCCCAGAATTACGCGGTTTATGCCTCCTTCTGGTGTCATATCTTATGTTTACTTTATAGAGAGGCATACTATGCATTGCCCCCTCTCTCTTCCCACAAAATATTTTGAAGTCTTTGACAGGTTCAAAAACATCAGACGATATAAAACACTGTCCTAAACGCGACGGGAGAGGTTAGTTTGCATGTTATTACATTATTTAAGTAAGTGTCCGGGTCAAGACGGATTTGGGGTGTAGACCCGGACACTTACTAATTATTTTTTATTTTTTTATTTTTACTTATAATGAAACAAATGGGTCTGGGATATAAGAAATAATATACGCTCTTTCTAATGGTAATACTTTCATTGGTGATATCTATGAAGGAAACATGTATAAACATAAAACTATACCAAAAATGTAAAAAAGTGTCCGGGTCTAGACGGTTTTCGGTATCTTTCGAGATCATGGAAAAAACTGTCCTGGATTTAGAGAAAATGTTTTTCCATTTTTAATATATCATTTTTGTATAATACGTATGTTACTTTTGTCAGTAGCATCTTCGACAATTTCTATATAATTTATAGGTAAGCAATTAAAGCTGAACGCAAAAATGCAGTAGTTAATTACTTTATTTCTAAATCCCGAATTATGTGGTAGTTTAATTTGTAATCCAGTCAATTTTTTGGTGTTTTTATTCCCCCAATATACATATTGCAGAAGATTATTGAATACGAGACAACAGCTGTTCTGTGGACTCTCCGTCAATTTTGTCCACATTTTGGCGATTGAAACAGAATATACTGGCGCATCTTGGAAATAGCTTTTACTATCTTCTAATAACGTTAAACAATCTTCTAACGTATTAAATGTATTTTCCATCTTATAAAAATTTCCGATATTATAGTTATATATTGTTGCTTCCAATCTTGTAACTCCGTGTTCCTTAGACAAAACAGATGAAAATGTTTCGTTTAATCGAATATCTGGACAACTGATAAAGTCAATAATATGATTAGCAATTTGTTTATTGACTCCTGGACTTGTTATATGGCAGACAAATTTGTTATATATTTTAATTCTAGCATTCGAATTTAACCATGTTAAGTAATCAATTCCAACTGTTTTATCATTATCCACAATTACATTGCTATTCTCTTTGTACTCTCCTTGGTAACAGAAGTTACAATTATTCGTTAAAAATTGACACATTTCTATCTTGTTAAATATTCCCGCAAAATCTTGTGTTATGTCCAAATCTAAAAGATAGTAGTCGTCCACTGCAAGTTGATTTAAAATGTTTGGCAATTCTTCCAGCAGAGTCTCCACCTTAACGTCCGCTAGTTCCACTTTATACGGAATACATATTGGATTTATATATTTTTTATTAATATTTTCCATTTCCTCCTTTGCAATAATTTCTCTAACTCCTTTTGCCATTTTATTTTCATTTTGTAGAAGACAAGGTAGTTTTGCTTTTACTGCATGTCTTGTAGAAATAAATAATTTAGAAAATTTTCCTCGTAAGTAACTATTAAAAGCACCCCACATATTTCTTTTTTCACAATAAAACTGTTTTCCTTTAGCACTCGTTCTTCACAATTCCGAATATCACTTATTTTCACAAGCATTATATTGTCACAAAAAGGTTCTGTAATTGGCGTTAGTAGTTTTAAATTGCTGTTTGACAACAGCTCTTCTCCTTCTGTATAATTTATATTCCCAACATCAGTAATCAGATTGCTGTTATCCAAATTTTCCAACAATATCCATAATCCAAACCTCTCGTCAGTTGGTTTTAATTTATTTCCGAACAATTGAGAAATATTATACATTTTGGAGGAAATCATCTTCACTTTCTCAGCTGCTTTTAACAACTAAATAAAAGCACCAAAAATTTTACTTTATATACTTACAATTGTCAAAGCCGAATATTAGCGACAAGAAACGAAAACAGTCGAAGTAATATTAGTGACCTTGGAAAAGTAGCTGAAACATGGCAGCTGAAAGCAAGGCGACCCTCTTTTCTTACCTATATGAAAATTTGGAGTTTACAGAACTCAAAGGTGGCTGCGCAATTTATTAGGGAAATTTTCAAACTCACAGGGATCGCTAGTATTCAAACTAGCAGCGATAGCTGCTAGTGAATTTACAGGGCTTGAAGGTGGCTGAGCTATCAATTAGGGGAATTTTGAATTCTTAGGTTTGGTTAGGTTAGGTTAGACAAAAATTTCACTAGATGTCGTTAGGTTTGAGACCAAATATTGCTCCACCCACCGCCGGAGGCTTCTAGAACCGCCCCCGTATTTGCCACCATCCGAGATCGCTCAAAAAAGTCGGATGGTAGGCTTCGTAGCCCCCAAAAGTAACTACTTACAACTATATCAGGTACGGTAAGACAAAGACGCAAATTTGTATTGAGTCTAAATGAACGGAAAAATATAAAAGACCAAATGAAAAAAGAAACACATAAAATCCTTCCTGGATATGGAGAAAGTTGTAGAAGAAAATGTTATAAATACATATCTGAAAATCGTCGCAATGTTATTAATAAAGAATTTAATGAAATGAACTTTATAGAGAAAAATAATTTTATTTTAATGTCTACTAAACGAACAGTTAAAAAGATAAAAACAGTGTGTTCAGAATCAGGAAGAAATAATACAGTAGCCTATTTTTTTAAAAATGGAAAATGGTGGTTATCAGCAAGTGTGCAAACCTTTTTTTCTTACTGCACTTGGATATAAAAAAAATAACGACATAATTATCCAAAATATATTGATGTTTTGGTCAAAGTCTTCAATTAGAGCTAAACCTGATGGTAGAAAAGGAAAAGAGCCCCCAAATAAAATAAAAGAAATCGATCTAGTCATTAACCACATTAAATCTTTTAAACCAAATATTTCCCATTACCGACGAAGTCATGCACCACAGCGCTTATATCTTCCAAGTGATTTATCAGCTCAGAAAATGTACACTAATTTTAGGAAGAAATACTAAGAAATAAAGATATATGTTCATATGATTATTTTCGAAAATGCATTCGTAATCTTAATATTTATTTCGTTCAACTTGGACATGAAGAATGTGAATGTTGTGAGCATTTTAAGATCCATGATCATTCTGATGATAGTATACAGGCAGATTGTGAAGAATGTAATTTATGGTTAGAGCACAAGAAAGCAGCTACAAATTGCTCGAGAAGAGTACGATAAAGATAGCAAATTGCAAAGTGAACAAAACTGTTTTATCTATCAAAAAGTAATTATGTTACCACGATGTGATATATTTAAAAGCGTTCTTTTTATTAGACGTTTGACAGCTTATAATGAAAGTTTTGTACCAGTGGGTAAGCCTAATATATTTTGTTTATTGTGTTTGGAATATGAATCTGTTCTATAAAACAGAGAAGGAAATATGGTGTTCATAGGTACATATATATATATATATATATATATATATATATATATATATATATATATATATATATATATATATATATATATATACCTATATATAGCTTTTTATTTTGTTTGGAATATGAACACCATATTTCCTTCTCTGTTTTGCAGAACAGATTCATATTCCAAACACAATAAACAAAATATAACAATGTTTATACAGCTGCCGCTTTATGGCATGAAGCTTTAAGTGGAAGAAAAAAAGAAGACATAATCAGTACTTTTTATAAATTTTTAATGCTGCATCGTAATAACAAACGTATAAAATTTTGGGTTGACAATTGCACCGCCCAAAATAAAAACTGGACTTTTTTTTCTTTTCTAGTTTACATAGTAAATTGTTAAAATTGTTCTGTTTAAGAACTAGTTATAAAATATTTTGAACCTGGCCACTTTTTTATGTCGGCCGATTCATTTCATCACAGGGTAGAAAAAGAGCTTAAAAAAATGAAAAAAGTTTATGATTTTGAGGATTTTAAAATTTGTGTTTCAAATGCAGGTAAAAAATTGATATTCTTGAAATGAAGCTTGAAGATTTTTATTAGTGGGAGGATTTTAGTTCAATTCAGAAATTAAAAACATTAAGTACAATGCTAGCCGTCCATATATCAAAGACTTTTGCGAAGTCAAGGTAGAACGAGGAAAATGGATATTACTATGTAAAAATTCATTTAAAGGTAAAGATTATAACATACCATAAGTTGGGGCGAACCGAGACAGTAGGGGCGAATCTAGACAGAGCTGTCTCTCGATATTTCTTCGTCAGTGTTATGACCGTACACGGTCATAGATCAATTTATGCTACTGAATTTTGTCAGTTATGAGTTAGTCATCAAAGAAAAGCGGTGAACGTGACTTCTTTGTATTTTATTATTTTACAGGCACATTGTTTATATTTTTTAAAAATAACGCGCGTTTTGAAATCTTGTAAAGAAACTGCTGCATAAAAAATACAGTTATATATATATATATATATATATATATATATATATATATATATATATATATATATATATATATATATATATATATTTATATATATATATATATATATATATATATATATATATATATATATATATATATATATATTTATATATATATAAAGTAGGGACCGGCAACAACATGTTTGGCGTTTTTTTGACAATGTATGTACCAAAAATGAAAGCTGTATTGTGCTTAATTTTTTTTTTTTTGTAAATTGATAACAAAAAAATTGTCTATAGGTGAGGCGAATTCATACACCATGTTGCGTCAATATAAAAAGAAAGTGGGTATAAACTACATAAACGGTATTCTAGATAAGATAAAATGGGCTCTTTTCGACAGAGGCGCAACAACCGGGAAGGTCCAAGGGGTCCGGACCCCCTAAAATTACCTGGAAATTTTCCTTTATTTTATTTATATTAAAAAGTAAAATTTTTTAGTGGTTTACTAATATTTTTTATTTGAAAATCAAATTTTCGGAGACGACATTTTATTACAACATTTTCCATTGTTATCGAAGAACTGCGTTATCAAAAAATTTGATAATTTAAATTTTTGTTGGACCCCCTGTAGATATTTAGTTGTTGCGCCCCTGCTTTCCGATATTAAAAATAAAGGAAAATCGCTCAGACAAGGTGCTGAATATTTCCATATTTCCAAATCGGCCTTGCATACTAGACTCAAAGGCAAATCGAAATAAAATTTATTTAAATCCAAAATGTTTTATTCCACCCATCAAAAGTCATTCGTGATGCAGTTATTTAGTTGGGCGAATTTTCAGTTTGGAAATTCAGCTATTTTTTTATGTCCGAGTTTACCCATATGCATGACTGAATGTGATTTATATTGCAAATAAAGCACTGTCTCGATTCGCCCCATACATAAGGGCGAATCTAGACACTATATAACCAAAAAAAAAAAAAAAAAAAAATATATTGCAGTACCAATTTTGATATTTTTATTACTGCCCTATATGCTCGTGATATTAAAGCATTTAAATTATTTTTTTAGATTTTTTTAGATAAACTCTAAACAATTTATTGCCAAAAAACTGAAAAAATCGTTTACATTCGCCCCAACTGACGGCACTAAATTTCTTAAAAGTTAAGGTGACAAAAGAAGGGATACCGGAACCTAAAACAAAGACAAAAGCTAATGGAATTCCCAGAAATAAAAAAGAGACATTAATAAAAAGTTTAATATTAAGTTGTACTACCGATATTATTCCACAAAATCGGTTAAAGTTTTGGGAAAGTTTACCTACATGTGATATTCACGATTCAAATATAGAGAACTAATTATTACAGCCTAATTATAAAATTATCTATAATTTACTTTTTTGCTTTCTACATATAACAGTTGGTAAGATTAGTGCAAAAAATTTCGGTTAATTTATTATAAATAATATTTTGTTTGTTAAATATAACTGGTTTTTTTTATTTGTATTCAATAAAAACACTAACAAATTAAAAAAAATTAATTAAATTTTACATTTTTTTAAATTAATTCCCCAAAAATTGATTACATACAGCAAAATACTTTAGTATAAGAATATGAAAACAATTCTTTGATAATAATGTGGTATATATTCTCTTTGATAATAAAGTGGTAAATATAAAAAATAATTATTTCAAGTTTAAATTGTTTTAAATTTTGAATTAAATTAAACGAAACAGGTACAATAATTTCAATTAAATAACATCGATACTTTTCATTTGTTAATTTCAATTTTATCAGTCGAAAAGACTGCAAAAATAAAACTTCAATTTTCTCAAAAACATCTCAATTCAAGTTACCACCTTTGCGCTTAGCACGGCAGTATATTGTTCACACAATGAATCTTCTCGAGTCTATTAAAATTACTTTCCCCATTAGAGACGTAGCCCCCCATAGCCAGGAGTCTTCCAAAAATGTCTCGTTCCATTTTTAGTAAAACTTTTTTATTTTTGTCTTTAGTCATGAGAACTTTAGTCGAGCATTGGGGAGCAAAATTTATGATTTTGTTACGTTTAATCGGTTTTTCAAATCTATCGGGATTCGAAGAACAGTCGGAAATAAAATCGA
Source organism: Brachynemurus nebulosus (assembly GCA_035578155.1). Classification (NCBI taxonomy): domain Eukaryota; kingdom Metazoa; phylum Arthropoda; class Insecta; order Neuroptera; family Myrmeleontidae; genus Brachynemurus; species Brachynemurus nebulosus. The sequence goes on from JAPWDM010000015.1 coordinate 13,529,302, forward strand.
GCTTTTGTTGATTGCCGGCTGTTTTCACATTCAGGAGAAAATCAGTAACTTCCGGAAATGTTGCTTTACCAGTCGAAATGTTAAACAACAATTTTTTATCAGTGGCATCATCGAATGGGTCCATTTCTTCTTTGATTGCCTTAATTATACTATCGAGGCTTTCTTTGTCTTTTTTAATTTTGCTTCTCTGCAAGGAGTGAGAAGTATCATCTTTTTTTGTGAGTTTAATATCTTCGTTTATTGTTGACAGTATTTTGGTTCTCATACTGTGGCTGAGCGCCCATCGTTGACGTACAGATATTGAGTCGATGGCTAGGTTATCAGTTAATTGATTGCTAGCATCAGCGTTGATGGTCTGTTCAAGTGTCAAGTCGACCGGCGATCGAGCAAATTTAGCGGAGGTTCTCTTGATTCCAAATGCGCCTCGACGAAATTCTTGTACCAAAGATGAGTTTTTATTATATAAGTCGATCAAATTACTCAAATACAAAAGCGCCCATCGGGTATAATTGGGCTGGTTAAGCGAAAAAAATAAATCAGTCATGTTATAGATGGAGTCCATATATAATTCCAAATTACTGCTGCGGATGCTTCTTGAAAATCGAAAGAATAAGTTAATTAGCTCACAATACTGATAGTAGAATTGAGCAGTTTTGCCTTTTTCACTCATCAAAGTCTGGCGGCAGAACTCTTTGTACCCATTAAAAATACGACTTAATAAATCGGGTAATTCGATAACCTCGTTGATGTCGCGAGAATTTTCATTCGTTGTACTCTGCATTTGCGTTTCTAATAAATCAGTCAACATTTCTGAAGTCATATTTATTGTGCTTAAATATTTTTCAAAGTGCAAAACTTGTAATGCAGCAGCAAGTAGCGGATACAGACGTTTACAACGATTGAAGTGCTTGCTGTCTAAAAAGCTGTTCATAGAGCCGTTGGCTAAAACTTCTGCTTGAACCAGTATTTCTACCAATCCATTGCCATCTACATATTTTCCGATTGCTTTAAAAAATGCCATCTCCATGTGAAATGCTCCTAAATTTACAAAAACTTTATCAAATTTAGGCTTTTCTTTTTCTTGGATTTTCATAGCCATTTTAGCTATCGCTAAATCATACGTGACAATTATTTGCTCCTGTTGGCATTTTTCAGCGATTTCATTGGCCATAATAAGTGTTTCATTTACTATCACATAAGATGTCGGAGATGAATTAATTGGAGGTAAATACTCGATCTTCTGCTTTTCACTGGGATCGGTTGATATCAAACAATTATAACCCAACCACATAGGAACAGAATCCAATTTTGATAATGACACTATCCATAACAAATCTTTATCTGTTGCTATTTCTGTAGCACCTTGACAAGCATCAATTACGGTAGTAAACGAATCTACAGGAAGCAGCTGTAAATTTATTTTTGGTTTTGAATAGTATGGTCTGATCTCACGCGATATCTCATTAAAACGTCGTCTTTTACGTAACGGACCTTCTTCGTTGACTTCGGGTTCTGATGAAGTTGTAGTATCAAGATTATCAAAATTGTCAGCACTAGTAAATTGGTATATAATACCAACAGTGTCGTGCATGGTATCTTTCCCGGAAGTGGTGTCGACGAAGCGGTCAAAGTTATCGAAAGCAACATGAGTACTGAGTGTATTTGTTGCTATGATGCCTGCTGGTATTACAGCATTATTTTGGATAGACGTGTAAGTCATTTCGGTTTCAAGTTCTTCGGCTAAATTGTAACCAATTGAATGGCCATATCTATTTAGCATTGTAATTACTTGCCGAGAGTTAGTTAAAGACTTCATTGCCAGTCCAAGAGTTAAGTTTTTCGCCGGCTTACATCTTCCCTTGGTAACAGCGTATATTATGTCACTACATATTGATGTTATTTTTGTTGTAGTTGAGTCAGCATTTTCCTCACAAAAGTTTGGCCCATAAACGAGCTTTCGTATAAAATTAAATAGCTCCTCAGGAATTTCGCATTCTCCTTGTATGATATCATCAGCAGTTAAACGTCTAGGAAGAGGATGAGAATCAATGTTCTTAATACAACTTCTCAAATCGTATGCAACATCTTCAAATTTGTGATCTTCTTTGCTTTCCAACAATTTAGTATTATTTGCCATAATAGAGATGTCAATGTCCGTTTTGTAGATAATTTTTTGATGACGTGGTCCAGTAGATGCTTCAATAGTCACACGATCACCAAAGATTTTTTCTATTTTTTTCTGCAACATTTCAGGTCGATAATCTTTGATAAAATCAAAATCTATTTCACAATCTCCAAACTCCAATAACAAAGCCTGGTATCTTCGAAAGAGTTGAGCGAAATACATAACTTTGTTATTGTCAATGACCTCTCCTACAATAAAAGTTTTTATCGATTCAAAAGCCAATTTGTGTATATTACGATATTGCTGGTTAATTGAATCGTTTTGTTCCTGAGTGGACCGTTTTTCTTTGGTCAAATAAAATGCGTAGCAAAACTGATGATAAGCAATAGCTTGGTTTTCAAGTTTTGACAAGATTCTTGCATCATCAGTCTTTCTAGCTATTTGTTTTATTTTTTGAGTAACTTGGTCACTTTGAGGAAATGTGAGATTTTATTTTTTCTTCCCGACATTTTTTCTTACGTTATTGCAAAATAAGCATGTACTTATATTGGACGACGATGCTGTTGATGTTGACGCTCCCTAAAACAATAAAATACATTTTATAAATAGAAATTCACTGGAAAAAAATGGTTTTCAGTGTAAACAATTAATTGATCAAGAATTCCTTTAATATTTCTCTAACTTTCATCATCTTAAACAAAAATCTGTTAATGAATTATGTATCTATATATTTTTATTTAATTTTTAAAAAATATTTTCTTCTTTTTTGTTGGCTCTAATTTAAATAAAAACCAAAATATTTTCCTACCTCATCCAAATCCGTAGGAGTGTGCAATGTGACATCAGTATTATTTTCTTCACCCTCAATAACCGCTTTACTAGAATGGATACTAGAATCTAGACATTCTGTGCCATCATCAGCTATTGAAGTATTGACATGTTCCTAGAAGCAATTTTTTATATTTAATGTTAATCTTTGAAATTTCATTGTTATAAAAAGCTTTGTTTACATCAATAATATTTTTTTTGTCTTATTTTCTTCGGAAAAATTTAAAAAAATAATAAAAACGTAAAAAGGTAGAAATTGAAAAACAAAAAAAAAAAAACAGGCTAGAGGTCCTTTAGAAAAATTATTTTTCAAATATTTTGTTTGATAACAACGAATTCAACGAACATTAAAATTGTGCTATTTCGAATATATATTATATAATAATTGAAAGAATCATACTTACTGAATACTCTGTAAGAAAAATTTTATAGTCTTCACGGTATTTACTTCGTAAAGCAGTTACTTTTTTGTAACACGTGGTACGGTAACCAACAAAATCGAGTGCTGCTTTAGTTAGTTCAACTTCCTGATACTTAAAGTTTTTTTTTTTTTTTTTTTTTACGAAAAGCTAGCTTTAACGAACAATTTTTAAAAGTTTCATCTGTAAAATCAAAGAATCGTCCAAGCCACACAAAAAACACTTTTTAGCCATTTTTTATCACAACGATACAGAACAACACGTATTTTCGACGCGATATAATATCATAAGTCATTAGCGACTCCAAAATAACATGTACTGTTTACAATATGGAGGGTAGAAGGGGTACCTCTACTCTCCATATAGTTTACATACCGGGCATGCGCACTTTCTTATATTCGCGATCCTTACAGACCCAACAGCAATGTTCGGTCCTTTATTATCACACGGTATACTTACCTCGGATCTCTCTGTCACTCATTTCCGGACGCGTTGAAATTGAAATCTTTAAAATTTGTATACCCCTATTAGGACCGAATTTTTTGCAGTCTACCCTATATCATCGTATTCAGAGTAAAACAGCGCTTATGCTGATATAAATTTTTTTCTATTATCAAATCTAGTAAAAGTAACTAGTATTGACATACCTGTTTATACCTGTCTACCCAGTAGTTCGTCCAGGTAAATAATAGTCTACCCTACGTCTGCACATTCTATATGTTCTATACTTTAAGTCCAGTATAAAATTTTATTATTGTCTTCATCATGCAACATTTTATGAAAAATCATTTTTTAAAAAATAATTAAAAATATTCTGTCCAGGATTTTTGTTGTCTACCCATTTTTAATATATTTTCTAATATACGAAATTTATTATAAAATAAGTTTGATTCTCTTATCAACCCGATGAATGTCGATTTAGATTCGGATCTTAGACTAGTAGTTCAATCATAAATTATCATACGTTTACTGCAGAAAGGGAACAAGTCAAGGACTTGTTCCCTTTCTGCAGTAAACAATTTAATATTAAATAAATTTATAAGAATAATTTTTCTTTCTTATCATGCTTAATAGTTAATAGTAATAGAATAGTAATAGGATTTATTTCTAACACTATCAATAGATGTCTAATAATAATAACAATAATAAAAATATAAACATTACACACATTCAATCGATTTTTCTTAAGACAAGTATTTATTTACTTAATTTGATTAATTAATTATTTTTATTAATTTTTTTTATATAGTTAATATAATTATATATCCCGATATAATAATTTAATAACGTTGCTTGCATTACGCATACACATTGGTGAGCTTTAATCGAGTATTGTTGAATTTATGCTTTAAATATTTTTAAGTGCCTTAGTTATTATTATTTTTAGTGCCTTAATTATTATGTAAAATTCCAAAATTGATTCTGGTCTACATTCCTGCTGACAAAATAGGCTTTAACGTCTTGGCCAGTAACATTTTAACATCCTGGCTGGTAACCATAGCTGCAACAACGGAAGCAGACCGAGTGTAATACCGTTTTAAGAAGTTTTATGGCTCTTTTTGTTATTTATATTTTATGGCTCTTTTTGTTATTTATATTTATATTTATATTTTGTTATTTATATATATATATATATATATATATATATATATGTATATATGTATATATATATATATATATATATATATATATATATATATATATATATATATATATATACATATATACATATATATATATATATATATATATATATAAATTTTGGTGAATATTATTTTCGGTTTCTAGGGACCTCAAAACAAATTTCTGCCATGGTCCCGGGTTCAAGTCGCGTCATGACAGTGGCTGTAATAGCGAGCTTCCATTCTGGAAATTCGCTAAAAGCGTTTTTTTATTAAATATAAATTTTGTTTACTGCAGAAAGGGAACAAGTCCAAAAACAAAACAGTTTTTTTTTTAAATAACTATGCATAAAAAAAATTAAATCTTTTACAAAAGGTTAATCAGCTAATCACTAACAATATTTAAAAAATAAAATTTCATTAGTTTGTAAGAAGGGTTCCAAGTAAAACGTTTTTTTCATCTCCTGTAAAATTTTATTTTATGGACTTGTTACCTTTCTGCAGTTGGCAGTTCATTTATGTAGTTTCTTTGGGTCTAACGTGATGTCACATTAACAAAAAATTGTAGCTGCTATGTTGAGTGCATTCAGTTTAAATTTTTGGCGTTCATATCCAATTATACAGGAAAGTTTCTTATATAAAGAGGATGCACAAAACAACCAAATTATACAGATTTTGTATCCAATTATACAATCTGACAGCCGGTACGTTTGTGGTACGTTTGTAAAATGGTACGTTTTGTAAAATATCGATGTCACAAAATTATTTGGTTCAACAGATAACACAGGTGAACAACGTATAAATAAAGAAAAGGATGAAGTGTAATGATAGTAAAAGAGTCGACAGTAACCGGTAAATAGTAGTAGAATAATAGAGAATAAAAAGTCAGTTTAGTGGCGATTGGTGTAACTGGTGTGTTTATGGGCACGTTATCGCTAACTCTTGTACACCACTCTCTTTGTTACAAATGAAACAGAATTTATAAAAATTCGATATAATCTTACATAAATTCTGGTTTGGAATAAATGGGCTTAATTTGTTTCACTGATTGTTTTTAAATAATGAAAACTCAAATTATTTTAAAAAAATGATTTATTTGATTTTAAATATTTTTAAAATTTAAGATTTAATTGTTACAAATTTTAGCAATTTATTGTTGCAAATAAAACTTTGAATTCCATCTAATTATATAAAAATGAAAATTGATTACTTGAAATCTAAAATGGAATTGACTGTTTGAAATCTAGAATGGAATTACCAAAATCTTTAATTTGCCTTATAATATAAACCGCTTGGTTTTCGATCTTAGAATCACGCCACATCATATTAGCCAATCAAAAACTTTTACGTTTTATTTAAATAAATGGTATTATACCATGATTAGGGCCTCTCAAAAAATATGTCGTCTACATTTTAATTTAAAATTTTATGTAAACAGCACGTGTGTTGAGATATATATGAAATAATAATCATATTAAATAGTAAAATAAAATAATGTAACAAGATTTTGTGTTGTCAGCATATCAATATATCCAAATGATTTGTTCGCAAAGAATAAAATTTATATATTTTAAAATACATATGAAGGGCTGAGAAATATAGTGGTGTAAGTCAATTTTTTGCAGTTTTGAAATGTCCAGCTGTCTGTCATCTAAAATAAACAATCTGTTACGACGCACAGTGTTGTAATTGAAACTTGGATGTTTAGCCGCTAAGTAATAGCACCTAGTTGGAGCACTCAACAAAACTTCAAATGTCCTGCGAATCATAATGAAGTAAGTCTAACTGACACTACTATGTTCCTAAACTTCTATCAGGAATCAGACAAGCTACACACTATCACCATGGATAGTGTAGCGAGTAAACATCAACTATGGTTTTTATGCAACCAACTCTACACATGCGTATTACCTTTTATATAACTTTGTTGGAAGTGAGAATTAACGACATCTGTATGCCATTATCAATAATAACAGTCGTTAATAGTTTAGACTCACACACAACGACGGCGATGGTTGAGACTAAAGACGTCGTTGTGGGTGAGGGGAGAGTAAGGTAATCGTATGTTGATTATATACTAATGTTCATGGGGGAGAGAACTCAATTAGGGTTTGGGGTTGTAAAGAGGATGAAGTACCTCTTATACAACAATTAAGCTGTGGGGCCTTAATTCGTTTCATTAAATAATTTAATTGTTGTCATCACCACAGCAGATTTTAATAAATAATTTTATTATTGTTGAAGTGTTTGTTTTTAATACTTTTCCTTATTTCAACATGAACAGTTACATAATACAGGGATACAGTATAACATAACGGATTTATTACATATCGAACCCACGTACAAATATCGAACCGATTCCTAACAATCGACGTCCACCCGAATCCGTTAGAGATGGCATTCGGAACGGGAGAAAGTCGTAGGAAGTAATCTACGCAAGTGAAAATTTAACATTTTCTAACAATTTACCGGTTTAAACATAAACTATTAAAATATAACTCAGTTATCTAAATATAAAGTGCAAATAGTGACATTGCGAACTATCAATATCTGCCTATAATGGAATTGACTTCAGCAACAATGAGCGGCATTAGTTTCCGTAGCGACAGTGTTATGTCTTCCACACCTTTTGGCAACGGAGCCGACGACGTTAACGGCAGCCCAGTCAAAGACATCGAACGACCTCAAGTGATCAACGCGTCAGCCGATCTTGGATTCCTGGACGCTGGTAACAACTACAATCAACCCAACGCGGCGAGCATTGCTTTTCCAGAAATTAGTAAAGAATTTGAAGGTACTCTTATATCATTACTTAAGGATTTGTCCGCTAAAATTGACAAACATTTTCATGATATTAACGTTAGTCTGGATGTTACAATAGAGAATATCTCTAAAAATTTAACAAAAGATTCAAGTACTGTTAAATCCGATTTTAATGATAAAATTAGTACTATATATAATAGTTGTAAAAATAACCTTAATGACATCAATCTTGATAGTGACAAACTGATCAAGGTAACAGATCAATTAGCAACTAATAAATGTGATGAATTTGACCCTAGAAATTTTGTACAAAACCATAAATTGGTCAACAGTCAATTATTATCAGTTAATGGAAAATTCAAAAATGCTAAATTTAGCAAATTAAATTCAAACATTTCACTACTAAATAGATCTGTGTTAACAATTACCGCTAAATCTGAAACAGTAATAAATGGTCTAAGTAATAATAACAGACACCAAGATATTACTATTTTACGTAATGTTTCCCTTCATAATATATCATCATTAATACACGAACCATTGTACACAAGAATGCTCAACAATAATTCACTTGGTTTTCACCCTGTGAGGGACACTAAACCGCAAGCCTTATATCACGTTAACAGCGGAAGTAAAACAAGAATAGATAGAATTAGTAGTTGTAACAAAAATAGTTTCCCACGCATCAATGATGAAGTTAGTAGCCTTTGTCCGTTAATTAATTGGTCGATTAGTGTTGTTAGGAAACAAATTTTTCAAAATAAAATAGTAATCAGATTTTACATCAGAATTTCGATTAAAGAACGATTTTTTGTAGTGCATTTAATTCTCGGGTTCAAAATAACGATATGTTCGAATCCGGAAATGAGTAACGTTAGTCATATTAAAATTTTTATTATACATTTTTTTTTCTTTAATTTATCGTGTACCGGTCGATTACAGATTATTGAACGAGCAGGAAATTTCTTTGAACAATTCCGCTAATCTCTCATTTAATAAGTCAGATAATCTTAGTATCAGTCGTTTGTTTACCACCAATTTCAACAAATTTATACGCAATAACCAGAGCGGTCTCGAACGACGTTCTATGGACCGAATTGCCGACAGTATTGCTTTAGTTAAGGGACCAACTAGGACACATTTGGATCATGTCTGCAATAACTTTATTAGTAATAATTACAATAACTGCAGTCACAGTAACGCAGTAGCGGAACTTCTCAAATCAGTTCCATTAAATGACCATACTACGGGATACGAACCGACATACACCGAGTTTCATATTACCGGCAAGTTTGGGCCGACTTTCAACCTAATTTGTAATAAAAATCGGCCACGAATCGTGGGCAGGTTTCTAGCCAATTCGGATTTGCACGGACCACCTTTATAATCGGTCAAATTCCTGGAAACCCTAAACATTCATCAAAACTAATTAAAGGGTTTCCAGTCCTCTTCATTGGCCCTTAACGGCCAATGTTATCATTTTTCCCAAATTATTGACTTTATACCCGGATATGACCTATAACAACCTATTATACGTATTACTAATACTATTTAGAGTTCTACTGTACATGGCTTAGACTTAATATTTTTTTCGATATATGACAATAATAACTGTTTTGACTCTTATTTTATACACTTATTTAGGCCATTTGGGAGCAGTAATCTCGAACATTTTCCTTTTTACCTTATAACCACCGTGGTATTATTCTAATAGGTTTTAACTTAAAATAATAAACGAAATCTATTAGTTTGTTGTTTAATACCCAAAAGTAATAAACCTACATACATAATATCCATTTAATATTTACAACATTCCATTACTTCATTTATGGCTCGTACTGTAAGTATTTTAAAGAGGTATCCATAAATATAAAAAAAAAAAATAATAAAATAAATTATAAACGAATTTCCGTAATACATTTTACACGATTGATCAGCTGAATATTTTTGTAAAATAATACTGACAACAATTCTAATATGCGTTTGTATTTGTATAATCTGTATTGTACATCTAAATATATATAAAGAAAATGTAATAATAACAACCGTTTACTAATAGCAATATGCCAATATATTCTATTTCATTTTTTGGAGTTTAGGTTAACTGCCGATAATAGGGGTTAAACCGCGTTGATATGATAGGAAGTTCGCTGATGTTATATGCCCGTAAGGAGGGTAAATCGATATTTTATTATGAAAGGAGTTATATATATTGTTATATTTTATTAACCAAAAGAGGTTTTGATGTTGAATAAAAGAAAAATTTTGTGATTACGAATACGATATTTTGGCATTTAGCATTGGTAACGGCAGTTTTATTGTGTAAGATCATTATATATATAAAAAAAAAAAAAAAGGGAATTAAAAGAGGAAGAAGTAAATAGAAAAGATTGACTAAGATTAGGTTGCTAATGTACAAAAATATAGAATTGTTGTTTCAAAACAAATTTAATGTTTGCTAGTTTGCAAATGGTATAAATATTTTTCTACACTAACTTACTTATTATGAAATGTATTACACATTTAATGCGTTTACCACTAAACCAACTATCGATCACATATGAATGTGAATATGTTGTATTACAGGTTTCAAATCAGTTCACTTTGGTCAATAAACCATTTTATTTAATCCATTAATAAATTTAAAGTTTTTCATACTTTCCTTTTGATCGTCGAGTCTAGTTTGATTGTATTGTTCCCAAAGTATTTACATTATTCTGACTTATGTTCACTAAAAAATTTTTACGAGTTACTATACTCTTGACTAGCGTTAATATTCTCAAATTGAACGATATAATGCATTATTGAATTGAATCGTTCACCGAACGGTGTCATTAACCAACTTAAATATATATTTTTCTTTCAAGAGAAAAATAATATTAATAGTACATTCATGACAACTAGCTGTCTCATTAGCAAAGAAAATTTAAATTAAATGTATGGGACGATTATGCCTTAAATTTAGAATTTTATTAATTAATAATTGCTGAAAATGTTATTCATGCTAAAATAAAAATTAAAAAATATTTTTTACGTTGTAAAAGCAAATAAGTACAGATCTCATATTTTATTTCAGTTACTTAAATCCAAAATTTAGTTTAAAAATTATCAATCGCATATGGTGGAATATATCGCGTAAGAGCGGACCCCATTATATATGTATATATCAGTATCACACCATTGCTGCCTTTGTTCTTCACCCTCGTTGTTTACATTAGACGATGCACCCTTGCTTTTGTACAATAGATGACGAGTTTGCCTATTGTACGATTCTGAACATCGCGTGTTTTGACTTCAGGTAACCCTAATTTTTAAGTCACGTAACTAGCGATTGGACAATAGATTTATTTAGAAGGGTCATTGTTCATTTTGTTAGGGGAATGATTTCTAAGTAACCGATAATGGCGGATAACGGAAGTTCTAGTTTTCAATAGACTCGCATGTGTTTAGTAACAAACTTTTTAGCTGTTTTAAAAGGGGATCCTTGAATTCCTTTGCTTGAAACAACCAATGATTGGACAGAACTCCATCATACGATCCGTAACACGCGGACTAACTTTCACTTTTGGAACATCTGTGCTTATTTGGCTTACTAGTTACAATGTATTGTACTGTTTTATTTCAAAAGTCTATAGTAAATGGGTAGTAACAAAGGATAACCGTATAATTTACCCTAATAAAAATTTTTTACCATATATGGCATTGGTTATTATTATTATAAGAAGAATAAATAACAACGAATACATTCGAGTTTTTATTCAATCATTTTTGTATTATAAGAATATTGTTTTTTAAATGAAATTGTACAAAGTATTTAGCGAAGTTTTGTATAAAAATTTTTTTCCGATTTCATACTTGATCTATTTGTACGATGAATTGTATAATTCTTTTAACATTTTTTTTTGTGTGTTTTGCTCAATTACAATTTGAGTTATTTAATTTTTTTTTTTCAAATTGTAATAACTTTAATATAATACATTATATTCTTATTTGTAAGCTAATATTGTAATTTCACTGTTAATTTTTTTCGTCCCACAGCTCTTATTTTTTGAAAATTTTGTAACAAAATTTTTTTTTTTCTTTCTTCTCTCTCCCCCCCAATAGCCGACTTTTATGGCGGGCATATGTAGCGAGTAAACATCAACTATGGTTTTTATGCAACCAACTCTACACATGCGTATTACCTTTTATATAACTTTGTTGGAAGTGAGAATTAACGACATCTGTATGCCATTATCAATAATAACAGTCGTTAATAGTTTAGACTCACACACAACGACGGCGATGGTTGAAACTAAAGACGTCGTTGTGGGTGAGGGGAGAGTAAGGTAATATTATGTTGATTATATACTAATGTTCATGGGGGAGAGAACTCAATTAGGGTTTGGGGTTGTAAAGAGGATGAAGTACCTCTTATACGACAATTAAGCTGTGGGGCCTTAATTCGTTTCATTAAATAATTTAATTGTTGTCATCACCACAGCAGATTTTAATAAATAATTTTATTATTGTTGAAGTGTTTGTTTTTAATACTTTTCCTTATTTCAACATGAACAGTTACATAATACAGGGATACAGTATAACATAACGGATTTATTACATATCGAACCCACGTACAAATATCTAACCGATTCATAACAATACACGTCCACCCGAATCCGTTAGAATAGCAGCAGTAACGAAATGCGTGATAAATTTTGTAATAATGACGACAATGACGCAGATAAGGACTACAATCCTCAGCACGATGACGACTACTCATCAGGTAAGCACATTTTTATATAGAATTTTAATAATAACGGAAAACAACATTCAAACCATTGTTGAAATGTTTTAGGTTGTTATGTTTTTTTTTCAACTTTACTAACTTGAGTACAACTATGTTAATTTAACCTGAATATAACCTAACCTAATTAATGTATTAGAATCACGATTGAAACAATTAATAGCTATTGATTATTTTTTGTTTTTACAAATATAGATGACAGTGCTCAGCTACAAACGTCACCAATATTAGAAGAGGCAGTCGGAGAAGATACTCCTGCAGAGGAGCCTGATATAGATGTAGAAATCCACAGCTGCCAGAACAAACCGTTTGTACCACGGAAACTCCAAAAAAAAAAACGAGTTAAAGAGGGAACGAGCCAAGAGGCTTCGTAATAACGGAGAATGATACATCAGTGTCAAGGGTAATATTGTAGCATGTAAGAGCTTTGCAAATATTGATTGTGGATGCCCAAAACGATGTTTTGCATCATTCACGGAAGATGAAAGACGAATGCAGTTTGAGAAATTTTATAAAATTGGTGATTTTAGCAAACAAAATGCGTACTTATGTGGACTTATCTATCAGGCGCCCATAAAGTGTAGACGTTGAAGCAATAGTGGTTTGCGAGACCACCTAATCACTATAAATTTTCGCGCATTATTTTGAATACTTAACGACAATTTTATGTTGTCTATTGTTTGTCCCTGGGGTATTTTAACTTTTACTACGTGTAAAATTGATTGTTGGATTTCTCATCCAGAAAGGTCGTTTAGGATCGTAAAAAAAAACTATTAAAACACTTTTATTTCTTTTAAATAAAATAAAATATTATTTATTTGCTGTGAAATATTATTGCTTCATGAATATTTTACATATTGTTATTACTCGATAAAATACGACGCCATTTTTGTTATCTATAAATTCATTTTAATTTTAAGTTTTATTGTTTTACAACAATATTTTTTTGGGATATATAAATTTCACGAAGAATTTTTTCAACCTTCTCCCAAATTGCGTGGACTAGCTTTATAGAAGGATGGACATAATGAAACCAATATCTTCTATTTCATAGCTTTTCTTTATTAAAATTGCCAAAATATTTTCGATATGTTTAATATCATCTTCAGTGGCTAAACATCAAAAAAAAAAAAAAAAAATTTTTACAACGTAATAATAAACAATAACATCATTTTTATATATTTACAATTCTTCGTTAACTTATACTATTATTTTTTAGGTTATAAGCTACATATTGGATAGGAGGATTATTTATTTATTTTTGTAAAAACAACAAGAATTTGTGATTTAGTTGATATATAGGAAATTTTATGTTTGGAAGAATATCTATTTGTGTTAACGAAACAAACAAAACCTATTTTTTAATATTAGCGGATTTGAGACAGGACAAACTGAAACAGTATGTATATTAAAATGTTAAAAAATTTTTTTTACAATCTTACTCACGAGAAATTATCTAAATTTCAGATTGTCATTCTTGGATAACAACCAACCATACCAACAATCCATTAGAACAATTTAACTAGTTTTTTTGCATTTCACATGGAAATTTGTCAATCGAAAAAATTTTTTATAAAATAATTACTTTAATTTAAAACAATTAAAAAAGTCAAACATATTTAAAATGTAAAATCAAAAAAAAAATTTCAAGAGAATTTTTTTTTATATTATCACAGTTTGTACAATGTACTCCTCAAGTACATTGTTATTGGTATGGTAGCACAGTGATCAACTGAACTAAATTTGTAAATTTTTTGTTTAAAGATAAATTTCTCGAAAATTCTAGACAAAATTAGTCCGGTCTCAATTTACATATTGGTATGTGTTTATTGTTTATGTTTTTTGATTACAATGTATTATATAAGCATCTTTTGGAAATATTGTTTATTGATTTCTATTATTATTATTATTTTATTTTTTTAATAATCGGTAAATAGGCATCATCTAGAGCTAATGATTCTATCTGCTTGTTGCAATTTTTTGATTCATTCAGTTTTATGTAAAAACCTTCACTTAATAATCTTTTTTGGTATTTATTTTCTCTGTCTAATATTTCGACTTGGTCGAAATTAAACCTGTGATCATTATTTATCGAATGTTCAGATAATCCAGTTGCCTCTTTGCCCCTTTTTATGTCATATTTGTGTTGGGCTAATCTATTATTCAATGACTGTGACGTTTGTCCATAGTATGATAATTCGCAATCTTGGCAGTTTATTTTATATACTATATTGTAATCTTGTTTTATATCTGTTTTTACTCTTTTTTTAGTGTAAATGTTTGAAATTTTATTGTTAAAAGAAAACGTTATTTTATTTTTGCTATTTTTTTCTATTATTGGTTTTAATTTCTTAGTTAAATTATTATAGGGTAAACAAATTCTATTTTTATGTTCATTTATTGTATCTACATTAGTTTTTGTTGTATTATATGCTAAATGTATAACTTTTTCTTTTATCATGTTAATTAAATTTATAGGATAGTTATTTTTAGTTAGAATGGAAACAGCTAATTTTATAGATTCTTTTCTATTTTTTATGCTACTTAAATGTACCGCTCTATGCATTAGATTATGTATCATGTTATTTTTTATGTATTGTGGATGATTCGAGTTGTAATTAATGATTCTGTCAGTGTAATTATCTTTTTTATGCCATATTGTGTTAATCACGTTATGCTTATCTTTTTTAACTAAGGTGTCAAGAAACGCTATTTGGTTATTTTCTTCTATTTCAATGGAAAACTGTAAAGTTGGATGATAATTATTAAAACTATTTTTAATATGTTCTATTAAATTTTCTGGCGCTACTGTTAAAATGTCATCTACGTATCTATAGAAAAAAGCTGGATTCCATTTTTTGACTTTTTTAATACTGGCAGCACAAAGAAAATCCATTACATACGAAGCAATGATACTGCTAAGGTTCCCACCCATTGGGCAGCCAAATAACTGTTTATAAAATTTATCCTGAAATCTAAAAACATTATTTTCGAAAATTAACTCAATTCCCTCAATAAATAATTCTCTATCTATATCTGTAAATTTTTTTATGTTGGACCATTGTTTTTTAATGACAGCTATTGCTAAGTTTAGATCCTTATCCTTTACATAAATACATTAACGATTGCCATAAACAGACCAAAAATTTCATCAAACAAAATTCTGACAAAATTATAATAACTAAAGCTGACAAAGGTGGTTCAACGGTAATTTTAAATAAGGAAGAATATCTTAATAAAGCTATGACACAATTAAACAATAAAAAAACTTATTTAAACATTAGAAAAGATCCAAATGAAAATATTTTGAGAAAAATTAAACTATATACAGATAAATTATACAAAAAAATAGATATATTGACAGCACAACGAAGACCAAACTTCAAAAATCAGGAAAAACTTTACCCGAAATCTATTTTTTACCAAAAATTCAAAAAAAGGATATACCATTACGACCAATTGTTAGCCAGATCAATTCCCCTATACAGGGAATAGCAAAATATTTCTCTGAAATATTAACTAAATCTGAAAATAGTCAATTTTCCATAAAAAATTCGTATGATTTCGTAAAGAAAATTAATAACATTCAACTTAAAGATTCTAATGAAAAAATTTTTTCATTGGATGTCAAATCTTTATTTACAAATATTCCTCTAAACTTAGCAATAGCTGTCATTAAAAAACAATGGTCCAACATAAAAAAATTTACAGATATAGATAGAGAATTATTTATTGAGGGAATTGAGTTAATTTTCGAAAATAATGTTTTTAGATTTCAGGATAAATTTTATAAACAGTTATTTGGCTGCCCAATGGGTGGGAACCTTAGCAGTATCATTGCTTCGTATGTAATGGATTTTCTTTGTGCTGCCAGTATTAAAAAAGTCAAAAAATGGAATCCAGCTTTTTTCTATAGATACGTAGATGACATTTTAACAGTAGCGCCAGAAAATTTAATAGAACATATTAAAAATAGTTTTAATAATTATCATCCAACTTTACAGTTTGCCATTGAAATAGAAGAAAATAACCAAATAGCGTTTCTTGACACCTTAGTTAAAAAAGATAAGCATAACGTGATTAACACAATATGGCATAAAAAAGATAATTACACTGACAGAATCATTAATTACAACTCGAATCATCCACAATACATAAAAAATAACATGATACATAATCTAATGCATAGAGCGGTACATTTAAGTAGCATAAAAAATAGAAAAGAATCTATAAAATTAGCTGTTTCCATTCTAACTAAAAATAACTATCCTATAAATTTAATTAACATGATAAAAGAAAAAGTTATACATTTAGCATATAATACAACAAAAACTAATGTAGATACAATAAATGAACATAAAAATAGAATTTGTTTACCCTATAATAATTTAACTAAGAAATTAAAACCAATAATAGAAAAAAATAGCAAAAATAAAATAACGTTTTCTTTTAACAATAAAATTTCAAACATTTACACTAAAAAAAGAGTAAAAACAGATATAAAACAAGATTACAATATAGTATATAAAATAAACTGCCAAGATTGCGAATTATCATACTATGGACAAACGTCACAGTCATTGAATAATAGATTAGCCCAACACAAATATGACATAAAAAGGGGCAAAGAGGCAACTGGATTATCTGAACATTCGATAAATAATGATCACAGGTTTAATTTCGACCAAGTCGAAATATTAGACAGAGAAAATAAATACCAAAAAAGATTATTAAGTGAAGGTTTTTACATAAAACTGAATGAATCAAAAAATTGCAACAAGCAGAGATACATGCAATATGCATGCATATGCAATCATGAGATACATGTTCGGGTATTTTTGGTTCAAAATTATGAATAAAAAATTATATTTAAAAATTTTTTAATCAATTTAACTACTTCATAATGAATAAATTTGACTAATGGATTATTGAATTTTCCATATTATTTTAATATTAATAAACTTGCCGATGAAGCTTTATAACTAAAGCGAAATATTCAAGAATTTATATGATGGTTGAATGCATAAAATTTTTCAATAAATTGTGGACCATTCAATCTTTTGTTGTTTTCTTCAATGTTCTTCCTGCAATTGGCTGTTAATCCAACGGTTTTAGAAGACTGAAGTTAACTTCGTTTTTCAAGGGTAATATTGGTCAAAATTCTCGTATTAAATTTGAATATACCGCCCTTAAAATTCATCAAGAAAAATATTAGCCACTAGGTGTAGTTGTTCAACATCTCTTATCTCTCGTAACCAACAACATGTCGGAAGAGCTTTTCATTATAATCGACAGATGTCAGGCGCCATCTAGGTGCTCGCATTTAAACACTTATGTCAATATCGCCACAACATCCACAATCTGGAACAAAAGCCGAAAAGTACAAATTTGTTCCATATTCAAAAAAGAGAATGCACAGTTCGAGTGTGCAAAAACTACTTTCTGGCAACTTTTGCTGTAAGCGATGGTAGAGTCACCAGAGCTCTTGAAAAATTAAGGAATGGGCGTGCTCCAGGAGAAGACTTAAGAGGTGAACATTTTGCTGCACAAAAAATAACACCGTTGCAAGTACAATCCGTGATAGACCACATTAACCGTTTTCCATCCTATGAAAGCCATTATTCCAGGAAAGATAATCCGAATAGGAAATACTTGAGCCCAGACCTTAATATTTCAAAGATGTACAATCTATATACGCAGTGGTGTGTGGAAAATGGAATCGAACGTGTCAAAGAGCATTATTACCGATCTACTTTCAATTCTAAATTTAACTTACAATTTCACGTGCTTAGAAAAGATACATGCAAAAACTTTGATAGTACAAGCAACTGACTGATGTGAAACAAAATCCAGAAACAAGGGCAGAACTAAAAAGGGAACATAATCTCCATTTAGCAGGAGCTGAAAAAGCACGTGCTACTTTGAAAGCAGATAGCACACTGGCAAAAGAAAATGAAGATGTATGCACTTTAACTATTGATTTACAGAAAGCCCTTCCGTTTCCAAAACTAACAGTATCTGAGGCATATTACCGTGGAAACATGTACTGTTACAACCTGGGGGTACACGATATGGGGAAAAATTTCGGGTACATGTACGTATGGGATGAGACCATAGCAGGCAGGGGATCACAAAAAATCTCTTCTTGTCTTACCGAGCACATAAAACAGAATCAATATAAACACATAATTATTTTCAGTGCCACTTGCGGCGGACAAAATCGTAATATTAATGTAGCTTTAACCTTAATGAAATTGACGCAAGAAACAAATGTAGAAATCATTGATCTAAAATTCATGGTTTTAGGACACTTGTATCTGCCTAATGATGCTGACTTTGGCCACATAGAACAAGCAGCACGAAATCAAACTGTCTTACCCCCCCCCCCCCTCCCCCCCGATGACTGGTACAGAATGATACTAACTGCAAGGAAAACAAACAAATTCTTGCTAGTAAAAATGGAAGGTGACGATTTTCTGAGTGTTGAAAACTTGACAAAGTCAGTAACAAAACGAAAAAAAAAAATGTAAATGAAGACAAAGTGAACTGGTTGAAAATACAGTGACTTCGTTTTTGTAAGGAAAAGGAGTATTCTATTCTGTACAAATACACACTGAATGAAGACATGCCGTTTGAAGAGCTTGATGTAAAACCTGCCAAACGGGATCGACCTCATAGCTTTGCTCTTATTAAACAAGATAAACTTTACAAGGATCCTCGAGCTATGTCCGTTCTTAAGAAAAGAGACATGTTGTATTTGCTACAATACATACCCCCAGTGAACCATGCTTTTTTTAGAAACATAAAAAGCAATCAGAATGAACAAGACGTCGGCCCATATCTTGATGCAATCTCTGAGGAGAGCGAAGAAGAAGTTTCAACTTAAGATGTATTTTTCTGTTATAACAATATTTTTATAAATGTCTTATTAAACATAAATATCTTTTTGAAAATAATTTCGTTATTTTAATATCCAATCTTAACACGGTGTAAGTTATTTTTTGACATGTATTGTGGTGAACATCTGTATTTCCCTAAAAAGAAATAAAAAAAAATAAAATCTTCTTGTTTAGTTAGAAGGTAAATTTAGTATGTAGACTATTCAAAACTGTCAATAAAGTTACTTTCTATGGCTCACTGATTTTTCTCTAGTTGCAAACGCAAAACCTTCATTATTGAATAAGTAGCTATTTCGACTTACACCACTATATTTCTCAGCCCTCCACATTATGATCTGGGTACAGTTGAACCCCTCACATTGGCCATAGTCGACGAGAATATATCCAAGGAGGTTCCAAGGGTCAGTGTTTTACATAGCCTTTTTCTTAGTTTTCTCTTTATTTAATTTAATGGCTTAATGTTTATTGTAATTTAAAGGGTTTTGGGGTATCTTATTTAGAATCGAATTTTTATTTAGTGTTTAGTGTTATGTATGTTTTTTTTTTTTTAAATTTTTGTATACAGATATGTCTGATTTTTTATAAATATACATCAATAATTCTGTAGAAAAAGAAGTGCCCTTTAAAAATTTCTATTATTCACTATGCCTCTTCCTGCCATTATCCAATCCGACATCACCCGCTTGCATGCTATCCTCCGTCTCCCAAGCGTCATAGAGTTTATTTAAAACTGTAATTGATCAGAAAATATATATTTTTTAGGTATTTTTGCCGCTGAACCACTCATTTTGTTAGCTTTAATTTTCATCTTAGACTTGACAAAGGAATCTCGCAAATTGGTTCACCTCCGTATTACTTCTTTCCCTAAAACGAATGAAAAACATTTTTAAAGCATAACATATTATGGCTAATATTTTTTTAAAAAAACTTTTATTCTTTTTTTTTTTAGGTATCTGGCAAGTGGTTTTTCTTTCACTGATTTACATTTCTAGTACAGAATTGGGATTTGGGATTGGGACGGCAAGTAAAATAGTAAAAGATATATGCACAGCAATATGGACATTAATGCGAGAAGAATGTATCCCGACACCAACACCAGAGATATGGGAATCAATTGCATCCGAGTTTGAAAGTACCGCCAATTTCCCGCACTGCTTAGGAGCGGTTGATGGGAAACTAATCCGTCTTACATGTCCATTTAGCAGTGGGTCAATGTATTTTAAATACAGACATTATTTTTCAGTGGTTTTAATGGCTGTAGCAGATTCAAAATATAGATTTATCTATGTCGACGTAGGAAGCTATGGTAAAGACTGTGACTGCAGTATTCAAGCGGTCCAGTCTGTGGCAATCAATAGAAAATAATACTCAGCAATTACCGGAGGAAAAGTGTCTTCCTGGTACAGAAGGCCCAAAAATACCGTACTTCTTCGTCGAAGATGAAGCATTTGGACTACACAGACATTCATTACGACCTTTTGGAGAAACACATCTAACAGTCCAGAAAAGAATATTTAGTTATCGTTTGTGCAGAGCAAGGAGGTATGTTGAATGTGCTTTTGGCATTCTGACCGATAAGTGGCGCTTGTTCTACCGGCCTTTAAATGTACAACCAGATTTTGCTGTCACTATTATTAAAGCTTGTATTGTGTTACACAATTTTGCACGTGACAGAGATGGATTTGTAGTGGAAGATAGTACATCCATCATTGGTTTGGAGGACTTGTCTCGAGAAAATAATACAAGAGGAGGACTGATAGCTAACACCATTAGGAATACTTTTTGTGAATATTTTATGACAGATGCTGGAAGTGTGCCGTGGCAAATGTCAAAAATATAAATTAATAGCACAATAAAAACTACGCAATATTTATGTTAAGTAAAATTTACTTTTTGTATTGTAAAATATGTTTAATTTTGTATATTACTATCTATCTATTTTACTATCTTTTATTAATATATACATACAGGCCTATTTAATACAAGATTTAAGCAACTTACCGTAAAAAAATTACAGTAAACGTTATTTATTTCATGATCATTCTCAGTTTGAATAAATATATAAAAAAGTAGTGTATTTTTTTATATTTGTAATCTTTTTTCATTACAACAAACGTATCATTAACGTTTAAAAATTAAAATATTTTACTTTATGTAAGGTTATGTACTGATTCATATTGCCAAAATAATGTTAAAAAATAGCATAAAACTTTTATGATAAGTTACTTAAAACTATTTATACTGAGACAATTACTTTATTTTTTATTTTTGAATAAATATTAAATACACTTACCAAACGCATTTTTATTTTTATCTTCCATCAAATAAAAATTAGGTTTAGTTCTAGGCAAACTTCACGCCAGGCATTTCTTGTTGCAATTCGATCTTTGTAAATATCAAGGGTTTTGTCCCATAATACAGGTCTACTATGAACTAAAATTATCAAAACTTCAACATCAATTTTATCCATTTTAATTTTTCAATTCAACAATCAACGAAATATATAGGTTAAAAAACACTGCCGTACGTTAAAAAACCATACTATTTCTACTATTAATGTGAAAGCATTCATTTAATTGCATACACTTTTGAGTTAAAAACGCCGTACGGCAACCGTCAAGTCCAGTGACAAGAGACGGCTGCTATACGGCACGGTAACGGCATTTTGCCGTGACCGTGTAGTATGAAAGGTCCCATGCTCTTCTTCACTCCACTAAAGAAATGCGATCGTACGGTTTTTTGCCTTACGGTAAAAACCGTATAATGTGAAAGGAGCATTATGTGTGATGAGTTGACAATTTAACAGTTGAGAATTTGTGATGAATTGACATTGTGTAATGATATTGTACTATACGTAGACAAGGCATTTCGCCGGTCAACAGATAGTTGCATATTGTAAAATATATGTCAGTACATACAGCAATAAAGTGCAATTTTGGAAAAACAAAATGATGTGAGACTTAAAATAATTGTTAATATATTATTAGCATGTAAAACACTTAAATTATTTAAAATACAAACAGATCACTTTTAGTTGTATTTCTTGCATTTACAAACTATTTAAAGAAGAGTTTACTGTCGGCTAAGGAGTACTAACAAGTCAAGGTCCCGAGGCCGGACCTATCGATTTTGATAAAACTTAAATATGTTGTACAACACTAAAAACTAAGGGACACGTATTTTTTTATCTGCGGAAAAACGGTTTGAAGGGGTGAAATCGTCCTTCAAAAATTGGGGTAAAAATTTAATTTTCCAAATATTTCGAAAACAGTAAGAGATAGAGCAAAAGTTTAAACTGGTGATATTGCTCTTTCTTAAAAGGCTATCTATTGATATACAATTTGTTCAAATTACCTCAACAGGGGTGGTTGGGGGTTAAAATTTGCAGGGTAATTTTGCAAAAAGGGGGTTAAAATAAACAATATAAAAATTTTGTTTACAGATTTAAAATTTACGTCAAAAAAATTATTTGACCTGTTTTTGTTCAATGTCCTAATATTAAGTCAAGGGGTAGTTAACTAGGGGGTGTCTGTGTCGAATAGTCGTACTACTTGGGTAGTTCAAGAAGTTCTTCATGGAAAATAGTTTAACACAATTAGAATAACGTAGAAATGAAATTCTCGAATTCAAAATCTAGTTTGAGCAACATTGGAGAGGGGGTGAGTCACCCTCTTAAATTACATATTAGTTTACATACACTCATTTTTACTATTAACATACTGACAATGGCTAATAATGTCACAATAAGTGGTTCTGAAGTTGGACTAACGTATGTAAGGCTTTTATCGGTGGAAATAGTACCAGGCTACAAAAATTCTATTTAAAATTAAAATAGTTCTTTTAAGCATTTCTCTAATGGCTAAGAAAATGTTACATTTTAGACCAAGTGGTCAGACAACGACATTTCATATTATACGACCAAATGTTATTCGAAATAATAGCGGAAATGATTTCAGGATACAAAAATTATATTAAAAATTAAAGTGCAACAATAGTTTTAAAATCTAGTTATCATCTGCGACAAGAAACTTTAAAAATGCAATATTTGTATCAAAAATGAAAATGATTTGTTTATTTGAGACAGCCAGACTCCAAAACCTTGTTACTGACAAAGATCGCAACCGGATGAGTTTGTCCAAAAAAAATCTAACTTTAATTTTATGATCGAAATCCCTGAAAAATATTCTGAAGGATCGGCGAATATAATAGGCAAATGAAAATCAAAAATTTCAGAAAAATAACAATTTATTACAATGTGTTAAAATTTTACAGAGTACACAGTGGTCAAATTAAGTCAACCCTTCAAAAAATAAAAATAAATTTAATTCAAGAAAATACTATTTTATGTTCAAGGGTGTTGGTGATTGGAAGCCACTATGCTACAACCATCAACACAAAAAAAAAATAAGTATTGTTTCACAACAGTACAAAGGAATTTTGAAATATTCGTTTACGAAAACAAACTGAATAAATTTACGTTACAAAAGAATCAACAAAATTAGAAACATTTATACATTACCATAAATAAATTCTCTAAACATTAATTAGGAACGGTACAATACTTTACCATAAATAAACTTCAGAAAAATAATTACTTAAACTGGTTTCACCAAGGAAAATGTACACGTATTACAAAGGTTACAAAAAATATTATTTTAGGGTATACGTTGAAATTAAGGTGGAATTAACCACTAGGTGGCAAAAATGTCGAGTGTCCGATGGTTAAAAAAAAATTAAATATAAAACTGACAATTACTTTAAAATGTAGAACTCCCTGCAGATCCAACTACCAACGAAAAAAAGTACTATTAGTACACACAGCTGATAATTGCTATAAAATCTACAATCATTTGCACACTTAATTATCAGCGAGAAAAAGTACTATTTGTATACACAGCCGATAAAAATTAAATAAAGTCAGTAAAATTCAATAGCACTCACCAAAACTGCATGGTGTCAAAAGAACTATTAAATTACTTAATATTTAAAAGGAATAGAAAATAACATCGGAAAACCGAACCTCTTTGCACCCAAAATACCAACAATGGTATTAATTTAATGTTTTAACATAATTGAAAAGTACAAATATGTCTGAAAAACCTGAAGGGCCGAACAGACCAGTAGACGGTGAGTTGTTTCACCGACTAGGATTTACACCGCACTACACTTCACTTCCACTTATATCTCTCTCAGTTATTTCATCTTCCCCTCCCGCCGGCAGATAGTGAGAACACATAAACATGCGTGGTTGTATATGTATTAGTAAGATTTGAAGAAACAGGTAAACAATCAAAGGCGTCGGTAAAAAATTAATTAAAAATAATTAATTAGTATAAAATACCTATGCCAATTTTTAAAAAAATATAAATACCGGTGATAAAAATTAACTTTAATTTTTTATTTATTTTATGCACTTAACAATTACATATTCTATTATGTGTCGTATTCATACTCATCATTTTATCAATTCATCACATCATATTAAATATCTTCTTAAGTTTAAAATGAAGAGCTGTTATGTTTATCTTATATGCTTGAATTTGTCACATATAATAATATAATATATGATATGATTTACGCTATTTGTGTTAGTATGCATATGCAAGCATGCATTAAGTTGTGCACTACCACAGATGCACTACTATAGGTACTTGAGAATACAGAATCAATTAACACAACCAATTTTAACAAAACTGATTATGTAAATATTTCTTTTTAACCCTTAAGTAGATAATATCACCAAATCACAAAATCAAAAAAGATATCAAATAAATCATCAAATAATCAATATTAGACCCCGGGCAAACTTGTTCTTTTTATTCAGTTGCTATAGAGTTGCTACGTTTCTCTTGTTAGAAACCAAAAAAGAAACCACCAAGGAAATTCAGTAGGTACATTTCAAAATTCTATAGATAGATATATTATGATGGTATGAGACAGATATTCTATTTTTATTTAAAGTATTAAAAATTCGTTTGTCACCTTGTTCTGGAAATCTGGAAGACAGAAACTAGAACAATAGACCTCATTAGTACAAAACGATAAAACAGGCACATATGTGATCCAGAATGAATGTATTGCAATTCAAAAGGAGGGTTAAAATTATCTGTTAAAATAAAATAATTGATAAAAGTAATAAACATTTCGACAAAAAAAATATGGTCTCCAAAATTTTAGACACACTTACTGTTAGTCTATTAATGTATTCACATTCGGTGTTACAATTCTGTGTTGTATTTTTGTTTGTTGTGTTCTGTGTGATTTTATTGTTGGAAGCATTAAAAGAAAAATATGGAAGTGCGTGTGGAATGCAAGTGAAAAACATATGTGCCTGTTTAAACGATCGTGTTTTTGTCTAATAGTGGTATGAGATGTTTTGTACTATAACGTGAGTTATGATTATAAAGTTTTTTTTTTTTTACTTTATAAAACATTTTCATTTATTTTATAATTATATAACAATTATTTTACTTAAGTAACATTAGCAAATATATCTATAATTGTTGTATAAAAATTTCATTTTTTTTAAATTTAATAAATAAGGGACGACGCTGAACTTCTACTTATTTCATCTTCCCCTATATAGTCCCAAGCAGATGAAATAAGTGGAAGTCACGTGTACTTATCAACCTCAGTCATCTACAAAGCTAACATCGGACGATGAGCAGGATGACGTATGTCGCAGGCGCATTGGGAATATTCTAGAATGCAATCGTATGAAAATAATATACATACATAAATATAATTATTACATAATTCTTAACTAAAATTTTCGAACTGCAGTAGTTGTTGCAAATTGATAAATATAATATAGTTAAACAGGTACGTATTTAGAATTTACAGATCAATTTGCGACAACGCTGCAAAAGAATTATTTGTCTAATATTTAAAAAAGTGTCGATATTTATCTGAGTTACATGATCGACCAAGAGATCAGAAAACCACATTTCATTATAAATATAAATGTAATTTAGAAAACTAATAAATGCTTTCGTCATCCTTAAATTTATTTATAACTTAATCTATAAAATCGAAGTGTATTATACTAAATATATCGAGTGCACAGTACATTATAACTTTACTACATTCTTAATTTTTAAATTAAATTAACAAAATGCTTACGTTAAGAGCCAAGACACACGAACCACACGACAACCACTTTTTTGTCGTTGTCGTGTGGTTGTAGTGTCGTTCGTGTGTCTTAGACGACGACTTTCGAGCTACTTTTTAGGGGCCGAATGAGGTACAATCACTGCTGGGCGACATCAAAGCCACTAATACTGTTTGTCATATACAGTGTCTGCGTTAAATATTCATACAATAATTAATTTATCGGCACTGAAATTTAAGAAACTTAAAATTTTGCAGCGTTAAGTAGGTACGCTAGGATAAAAATAAACAAAATTAATTAAAGAGCTGATACTTCTGTTAAATAATATTTCTTTTAAAATATCGGTATTTTGGTCTTCATATTTTTGCAGGTTCAATTTTTAAAATTATTTGATAAAACATTTCAAAATTTTCTTCCTTCCATTTCTTTAAATTTTTAATTATTTTCTATTGTTCTAAAACTAAAAGGTTTAACAGTTATATAGCTTATTTATCTAATAACACTCAATAATCAACGTTAAACAGCAGGAAAGCTTCTAGTACATAACAACGTGCTTTTATTCTTAACTGACAGGTTTTTTCCATTCCATAAAAATGTTTATATTATTAGGTAATAAAGAGGTCACGTGCGTGTTTTCTTCTCTGCGCATGCTTGATCAAAACTCAGTCATTGTTTAAACCACATCTCTTTGTTATCGGCAGTTGTATTTTATTAACCGTTTTAGTGTTGAAATTTTGCTTTTGTGTTGCGGATTGTGAAAAAAAAAACATTGAGTATACAACTGAGTATAGTACGACGCCAAAATCACCAACTTCTAAACAAAACGTAAATGAGTGAACTTCCTGTAGGTAGCAGAATCACAAGTTACTATTAAATTCCCACTGACTAGAATAATACAAAAATAGTCAGACTTAAAACGATTACAGGCATTAACAGAAAAATGCAACGAACTCAATTTAATAATAGACTATTGAAAAGATCGCAACCAAACCGTAGCAATATGAACGCACAAATAAGGTTGAATAATTTTGGACAACCCTGAATAATTTCTAAAATATTCACAACAAAAATGTAATTAAAAATACACTGTATTGTAACATTCGCATAACTACATGTGCCGCTATAATTTTCTAGTCCACGAATTATTACACTGCACGATTTTAATTTCTGATCATTGATATTTTCCTTATTATCTAATATATGATATTCATTTATTGCCCATTTTAAATCAAGTACTTTCATATGATACTTTTCCGTTACCACAATTTGAGACAGTTCAGATTTATATTTTTCTCGTAATCTATTATATTCTTCAAGGGCGATTTTACTAGCTTTAATTTCTGGAGGATCAAAATTAATTAAATAATGACCTCTTAATGAAGTTATACGAGAAATGCAACATAAGTTTGTCCAGAAATAAAAATAAAATTACTTAAACCTAAATTTTTTAAACTTAGGCCTTGACTTATGAATCGTCATACCATAACTCAAACATATTGGAAACTGTTTTCGTACTACAAAAGCATTATTCATAACTTGAAATTTAACACTAACTCGTTTAATCGTGTACTCAACATTAAATTTATAATGGTTAATTAAATATCCACTACGACGTTTTTTCAAATATAATGATTTCGAAACTTCATATATTTCAATATTTTCCTCATTTATAGATTTATTTTTAACAACATCGCACCATGTAGCAAATATAAATAATGATAAATTGTCCAATTCTTTTAGACGGTTTGGATAGTAATCGTCAATAATAGATGGATAGTAAATATCGGTAGAATCCGATTTTAAGTTTTGTATGTTTTTGTACTTCTTTACAGTTTTATTTCGAACTAACGATACATTTATCCGTCTAATATTAGTATCAGGATAAATACTAGACAAAGAGTTACCTAATAATACATCTGCAGCTTCGAGAGCACCAACCTCTCGATGAGTTAGTGTTCGTACACCAATATTCCATAATCTATTATATAACGATTTGGTACAGTTAATATCATTAATTATTTCAGGTGAATTAGCAGATTCAGGTTTACACGCATATTTCACACAGTAATTTGAAATTACTATTGAAGATTTACCAACAAACTGAATGTCCATATTACCTTCCCAAGCAGCTCAAATTGCAGCATTATAATCGTTCACCTTAATTTCATTTTAATTACGTGGAAGGTTATACAGACAGCTTTTCGTTTTTAAATTTTTTCGACCGGCAATGGATTCAGCTGTGTCACGTAAATAAAAATGTTCAGTTACAGGTCGTGAAAATCCGAATCTGCACGCTGTCTTAACTGAACCATTTTTTTGTTTTTTCGTTCTTAAACAATTATGATGATGTTTTTGATACATGTTGACTTTTCTAAAGAGTTCTAGAGAAATATTTTTATTAGGTATTGTATTACTTCCTCATTTGTATTAATACCTAAAATCGGGGCACCTTTAATCCAAAATAAACAATGGAAATATTGAATTCCTTTGCTCTGATATTCACGACGCCAGAAATAATGTATTATTTCACCAAGAGAATTATCTAATGATAAAAGGAATTGAAGGATCGCTTTAAATTTATTGTCAATAAATCACGATACTGAAATTGGATCTGATGCTATTATTTCGGCATCGGATAATTTATCAAAATGTGGAGCATTAATTTCACGAATATATCGCATAAGATCGCCCCAATTATATTCTGCAGGAGACAATGCAACGAACCATGTCGCAGGTCCATAATAAAATAACATACATTTTAAATTATTTTTTGGGCAGTTCCAAAATTGAGACGTATTACGAATACGTTCAAAAATTGTAGTTAGCTTCCCTTCCAGTTGATTATTTTCAATATGTTTCAAATATTCACCAGCTATTTGAATACGTTTAAAACGTTTTTTTGAATTAATAGTATGTAATTAATGATATATACCACTATTTAATTGACGAAAATGACACTGAGTTATAAAATAAAATATGTATTGAATAATAAACAAATATTTTACTTCGCAAAAATACCACTTTTATTTTGGAACTGTGACAATATTGTTTTGAACCGTCAGTTCATTTTCAAACGAAATCGAGGATCCACAGACGTTAATCGTGCTTTTACAAACTCGAAGTCAGAAAGAGGATATATTCAATCACTTTCAACCTGGCCATTACACCCAAAAGGGTACAAATCTGGAAAACATAACAAATCTAGTGTAGCTAACCGATTATCTAAAGAATTTTCTCGAATTTTTTTCATCTGATATAATGACGTTGAATCCTGATCAATTCGTTGATTATATATAGAGTAAATAGTATATTGTTCCTGATACTTTTGTAAATCAATAATTTGTGTTAAAAATGGCGATTTTTGAATTTCTTTTTCGATATTCTATTCATTATTAAATGAAACAGACTTTAATGATGGACTAATTGTTTTGTTATCGTTACAAACATCTAGATCACAATCATCAAATTGAATTTTCATTAAATGTTCATCATCATTTTCTTTATTTTCCAAATCTTTTGAACATTCTGAATTAATATTACGTTCAATATTTAAAGATAAATCTTGGTAAAGGTCTTCATGACACTGGGGTAAATTAATATTTGCATACAAAGGATTATGAATTTTTAACCACTTTAGGGCATTAAACACATACTCTATATTTATCAAATTTTGCCATACTTTTTTCCCTTTTGAAGAAATTCCATTAATTAGAATATATAATTCATGATTTTCGTTTAAAGGGGCCGTGGTTGAACAAATTTTTTCTTCAAGTGGTAATGGTAAGTGAAATGTAGTTCCTTTCAATTTTTGTACTTTCATTCGATTTGACAATGACCTTTTAGAAACTGTACCCATCCTCTGTACAACTTGAAATGCTTTAGTTCTTTGAATAAGAAGTTTCTCATAGTCATTTAATATAGCAATTTCTTTAAACCATTTACAAGTTGCCCAGCAACTTGTAAATTGTTTAAAATACAAGCTGATGGGCAACTAAAGATCGTTCTGTAAAGACATTAGAAGCTTTGTGATACTTGTTACGAATTTCATTTTCATCTAAACATATTTTATTCGTATCGTGTATAAATAATTTACTATTTTCAGTCATATCTTCATAAATTTTAAATACTATAATAATAATAATAATAATAATAATAATAATAATAATAATAATAATAATAATAATAATAATAAATAAATAAATAAATCTGTATTTATACATAAAAGTTATTACAGTAGAGTGTATCTGTTACATATATGGCATAATTGCAAATTACAACAGGCACCGTGCAGAAACTATAGATGGCGTTATAATCCCGACAGTAGAGACGCCGTGCGAGTAAAAAAAGAAATTTTCCAGACCCATTGGTTGGACATACCTAATCTGTGGTCAAGTCTGTAAATGTGATTTTACATCGTCCTAGGATTTTACATTGATAAAAATTATAAAATATGGTTTTCTACCAATAAACAATGATCGGCAGCGTGGTCAAAATATATCAAAAGGCCAAAAGCTATTCGAGTCAGGACATGTTTTCGATGTCACAGAAACAGTTGGCCAAGAACAAGAAACAATAATAAGTGGCAAAATTGTTGCTCAAACAAAAATTTCAAATGTATATGATGTTAAGATAACAGTAAGTACCTTTTTTAAATTAACCCTTTGCGCTTATAAGACATGTACAGCATGACAAGATGGTTTGTCCATTAACTCTACCATATTTAAAGGTGTTTTGTCTGTTGGATCATAAGACATGTACCATATGACTCACTGAATGTTGAACTGTAATGACTGCTCATACTTCACATTACATGAATATTGAATTTAATAACTGCAAACACATTCATTTATTAGAAAAACTGTAAATAAAATAATACAAAATCACGTTGAATTATCTTTTTAAAATTAAAAACTAATAATAACAGCACTGAGGACGTATTTAGCGCATTTAGTATTCAACTTTGGGGAAACAAGGTTAGAACGTCAAAAGAATCCAGGAGAAACAAGGTTAGAATCGTTGTCATGTGCTACATGTCTTACCGGCCTATTTACAACTCACTTTTTTTTTTGCTTGAGTGCAAAGAGTTAATTGTTATTACAATATCTTTGGAAAATCATTATTTCTATTTTTAATTTTTATCTCTGTCTTTTCAGCTTGATTGCAATAGAAACATTAAAAGTGCAATTTGTAAATGCAAGGCAGGTCTATCAGGACAATGTAAGCACGCCTGTGCAGAATCAAAAACAAGTCATGCACGACAATGGGGCAAACCAACGTACCGACAGTTAGTGACAATGGCAAAGTTATTTCCAACCCCACCAATAAGTATTAAACTTAATAATTTGATGAAAGAACTAGAATCAAAGGATATTTCTACAGCTACTTTAGGAGAATCGTTAGCTCATACACCTTTGTATAAAATTTTACAGTTAGAAGAAAAACATGAGAAAGAAATTACAGCAGCAGAAACATTGGTTGACATAGTAAGAATTACTGCAATAACAAAATTAAATGAAAAAATTAGCCAGCTAGTGCTAGAGATTTTTACATTGCAGGGCTCTGCTATTTATTATTACTCCTCTGAACTATCGCTACCAAAACATTTATATGACTTTTATAATGATAAAATTTGTTGTAATGTTGATTCTGGTTTAAATATTTGTTTTAAAACCATTGACCAAGCAAACAGTTCCTGTTGGTACACGGAAAGGAAATTGAGAATAACAGCAAGTAATGCACATAAGCTAAAGGGTTATCGTTTTGATGTAAATAGAGTAATACCGCAGTTTTCCGATATCCGTACTACCATTATGCGTACCGTTTGTGTGTGTTTGTGTATACATACACAATCTACGTGACAAAATTTTTAATGTAAATAAACATTTTTATGTAAATAAAACTTCAATTTTTAACATATACAGGCGATTATTTTGAAAGTTAACATAAATATATGATAATAGTAATAATAAAAATTATTAATACACATATATATTATAATTTCCAAGCTTACAATTAGAAATAAATATTATGTAGCTAGAAAATATGACTTAAAAATTTATTTTTATAAAAATATTTTAATTTTTATTAAAAAATAAATTGTCTAGAGAAACATCCTGTATATGATTCCGTTAAGGGTACCACGTGTATGTATTGTCGTACGGTTAACGGAATATCGGTGTAAATGATTTATTAAGTACAAAAAACATTGAAACATCAGCTATGAAATACAGTAAGAAGATGGAAGAAGTGGCTTTAACAGAATATAAAAATAAGTATTTCCCACATTGTGAAGTATTGAAGGTTGGTTTAGTGGTAAATATCCACCAGCCATGGTTGAGCTGCTCTCCAGACGCTGTTGTGATTTGTGGCAATAATATATGGGAAAAAAATTATAGAAATTAAGTGTCCTGCAACATGTACAAATAAACCTGTAATTTAAAAAGATAATTTAGTTACAAATGTAAAATATTTACAATTTGATGAAAATGGTTTAAAGTTGAAACAAAATTATTTAATTTATACACAGGTTCAGATGCAAATGTATGTTACAAGTATACATGTCTGTGATTTGTTTGTATATTCTCCTAAGGGAAGTGTACTAGTGACTATCAAAAGGGACAACATGTTTTTATCTAACATAGTTCTTCGTTTAGAAAAGTTTTATTTCACTTATTGTTTACCAAAGTTATATGCCAATTTATTAGAAGAAAACAAAGAATAATTTTGTATTTGTTATGTTTCACTTAGTTTATCTAACTTAGTTCTTTATTTAGAAAAGTTTTATTTCGCTTATTATTTATCAAAGTTATATACTAATTTATTAGAAGAAAACAAAGAATAATTTTGTATTTTTTTTATGTCTAGTAGGTTGTTAAATACTTGTTAAATAAAATGATTGAAGTTCAGTTAACAAAATGTTTTTATTTCCTAACTTTCAAATTCATAAACTGACAAAGCGGAGGATATAAATTGTACTTGAAAAAATCAACTTGTGTCAGGCTAGTGATCGAACCCGGCGTGCAACATAATCTTAAAGCTTACCTGTGTGTCGGTGCGGTGGTTGAATGGTATAAGCATGCGCCTGGATTGTGACACAAGTTGATTTTTTCAAGTACAATTATAATGTTTACATTGTGTTAATCAGTATAAGAATACGTTATAAGGGGAGTTTCACAAAAATGTTGATTTAAAACAGTACATATTACTTTTATTCTTTAATAATTGGATTTTCAACATTTACTAACGCACAAACAACATAAACTATTTGATCTCTATATTTTAACAGACTAATTGGTATTTTATCAAAAATATGAAATTGCTTAAGCCTCTGTATGACTCTTTCTATGTGGATTCGCAATGAAGTAATTTTATATGTTTCTTCTACTTCCTCTGATGAAAATTGTGGTTCATGAAGAAACGGTGGCATAACTGAAATAGCTTTTTTCTTATCAACTGATGTTTAAATCGCAGGAAAACCTTTATCAGCAAGAACAGTATCACCAGGTTCCAATAAATCTATCACTCCGCAATGATTTGTTATGAAGCAGTCGCTAGAGCGACCTCCATAACATTTAGAGACAAAACTTATGAATCCACAAGGAGTCCAACCAACTAAAAATTTTACTGTATAACCATGTTTATAATCTGAATACATTTGAACCCTCTATTTAACTGTTGGAGGACAGTAGTAGTTTTTGGACAGAACGGGGCCCTCCATCCGACTTTTTGAGTGACCTCGGCAGGTGGTAAAATTACCGAGGCGGTTCTAGAAGCCTCCGACGGTGGGTGGAGCAAAATTTGGTCTCCTACCTAACGATATCTAGTGAAATTTTTTCTAACCTAACAGAACCCAATGGAACTTGCTCTCACCTAACAGAACCCAACAAAATTTTGTCTAACCTAGCAAAATTTTTTTAACCTAAGAATTAAAAAATTCCGTAACAGATGGCGTAGCCACCTTCCTGTAAATTCAGTACAAGATGTCGCTGCTCGTCTGGATACTAGCGATCCCTGTGCGTAAGTTTAAGAAATTGTCAATAGATGGTGCTGAAAATCCTTTTTGATAGTTAAACTAGCCATTAAAAGATGGCGTTGCTAATCTGAACTACCGCGAACTCTGTACCATGATTCAAAATTCCACGAAATGATGCCGTTGCTTTCATAATTTTATAATATTTTTATCTGAAAACAGGTTTATACAGGTTTTTCTCTAAATAAAAACACATTTTTTATTTTAATAAATTTATTTTAAAAAGAAATATTTTACAATAAAAATGTTTAAATGTTATTACAATAATATTGGTATATGGATATGACATTTTCCATGGCGCAAGTTGCTCCAGAATGATGGCCGCATCGAGGACTAGTGTATGTTGATGTTATGATTCCCAACTTAGGGCAAATTTTTATTTCTTCAAAGTTCATAATGGGCGCTGATGGTAGTAGTCGTTTCAAATACCGCACTTTTTCTTCTCCTTTCGTATAGATGATTCGAGTTCCGTGCAGATTGTTTATTAAAATGTATTGTAGTTCCTCGTCTCAACGACCACCGCAATGAATAAGGTACTCGATTGTTATAATTTTAACGTAAATAGAAGTAACTTTATTATAAATAGAAGTAATAAAAACATATTAAAAATTGGCACTTGGAATGTCCGTAGTTTGTATCAGGCCGGAAAACTGGATAATTTACTATTAGAAGTTGAAGAATTAAAGTTAAATATTCTAGGGATTGCTGAAGTAAGATGGACAGGAACTGGACAGATACTTAAAGGAAACTATACTATTCTGTACTCTGGAGGCGAAAAACATATTAATGGAGTCGCGGTTATGGTGAATAAGAATTTAGCATCTAAAATAATCGGTACTGTATATGATTCAGACAGAATAATTATGATTAAAATGGATACGAAGCCAGTACGTACGAATGTAATCCAGGTATATGCTCCAACCTCCAATAGCAGTGAAGAAGAATGCAACGAATTTTATAGTCGCTTATAAAATCTGTTTTTATCGATAAAAAGCCAAGAATGCACTATTTTAATGGGCGACTTCAACGCAAAGTTGGGAAGTAATGAAGATAAGCCGGTATTTGGCCCTTTCGGTCTGGGTATCAGAAATAGTAGAGGTGATCTATTAGTGGAATTCGCTACAAATAAGGGACTGATTGTATCAAATACTTGGTTTAAGCAGCACCCGCGAAGACTGTATACATGGAAAGCCCCTGGAGATACACCTAATAAAATAATCCGAAATCAAATAGACTTTATTCTGATCAACGAAAGATATAAAAATGCAATTAAAAATGTGAAAATATATCCTAGTGCTGATATTAATTCGGACCACACATTAGTAGCAGCAAGTATAGAAGTAAAATTCAAGAACTTAGAAAAATATAACAAAAAATGTAGTAATATTGATATAAAAAAACTAGATGACGAACCTATTAAAAAAGAATTTCAAATCAAAATTGAAGAAAAGTTCCATCACAAAGATAGGATGTCATGTGCTAGTAATCTGACAGAAAAAACTGAAGACTTCATAAACGTTATTAGGACTACAGCTGACGATGTATTAAACAATACAGACATAAAAAAGAATAACAACAAAGGATGGATGACGGAAGATATATTAGTTTTAATGAAAGAAAGGAAACTAGCCAAAAATAATCTTAATAAATATAAATCTATAAATAGACAAATTAATAAGGAAATCAAAATAGCGAAGCAAACTTGGATAGAACAAAAATGTAAAAATATAGAAAAATATGAAAAATCGAATAACACTCCCCTTGATTACAATCTTTACCACATTTTCGACACAATACAAACATTAGTTTGTTGTTTTGTTTTGCTGGCAATACTGGATGGTACAAAGAAGGGGTTTCGATAAGGCCCTTAATCGCCCCCCCCCCTTATTTTTTTTGTTTCCATATTACATTTGTCGGACTACTTCCAAGATTTATAAATATATGTAGGATCAGCCAGTATTCGCTCTATTTTTGTATTTAAGGTGAATGTTTCATTTACAGGTGATGAGACTAAAATGACAAAATATACTAACTAATATTATAATTATCAGCTTTATTATGACATAGAAGTACAAAAGCACAAACTATAATTAAATTACATGGGATCCTCTTCTTCTTCTTTATCCGACCATCCAACTACACCATCTTCGACGAAATCTTGATAATGAGAGGAGTATTTTTTCTGTTGATGCTCTAAATGCCTGTAATAGCTAAGGAACCACAGCACTGAAGTCACGTGAGCACAACATCCAACAATACGTGCCCCAATTTTGCACTGGCAATACCAAGATGTAACTCCGGCGCGATTATATTGTATCCATAGGTTGTATATCTTTGATGACGTGTGTCGACTTTGGATTAAAACTCTTATAATGTCAGAATATTCTCTATGAAAAAATAACTTATATAGCCCTTCATCATCAACGTGCTCAGTAGTATACGCATCTGCTTGTTTCAACTGATAAACTCCTAACGCTAAATATTTTAATTCTTCGACGGTTAAACGCGGAAAGTCTGATAAGGCATCATCTATTACTTCTTGCCAAATAACCCTTTTTCTTGTCCAGTTTTCCTGTTTTATCCTATTCTGTAATTCACTTGGACATTTAGATAGAGCTAACATTCTTTCTGCAATTATTGTAGCACTTTCATCATCTTCCGTTAACCTTGGCGGCCGAAATGCATTGCAAATACTACATACAATCCTTACATAGTCCCCTATATATGGGATCTGAGAATTCGGCATAATATTGGCTAGTCCTTTATACGTTATGAATAAACCATTTGAAGCTTCTACAACCCATCTCACTGATGTCACCAGCCTAGACTCATTTGCCTCATTTGCAGTGTGTTGACTTTGACCCTGCAAGAAATGTGGCTTTTTTACTATCAAGTTCAATTCTTCAAATAGATGAACACTATCTCGAAACCCCCTGTCTATTACGATGAAGTCATTCTCGTGTAACCAATTTCTTAATCCATCGGCTTGGGATTGCATATGAGCTGTTATAATCGAAGCGTCATTGTTCTTACCATCTGCAAAGTATGGTCCCAAAACGTCCAAGATATATCCAGTTGTACTGACTATTAACATGGGTTTCATATGTGGCCGTCCTTTATGTATTGAGAATGTTCTTCTTTGAAATCTGTAGTTGGTACTTTTTTCAATATAGATGTAGGTACCATCTAGAACTACTATAACTTTCTCTTCTTCTTGTGAAAACATGATCTTTGCAAAAGTTCTTGTATGATTTCGAATAAAATCCAATCTACTGATATGGTTGAAACCGAGATGTTTAGGCACAAATTCTGTCATTAATGCCTTACGAACAGTATGAATGGATCTGCTTATCATATGTTTTGTCAACGACAAGATCGTTGACAATATATGATAAGAAAAACCGCAACGAAGTTTTATCAAAAATATTGCTAAGGTAGTTCTAGAACTTCTAGCCGTGGTATTTATTAAATGATCTTTGATACATTTAAGAAGTATATTGAAATGCTTGATGTGAGTTCCAGTTAGAATCCAGTAATCTTCATTTGTTCTTCACTAGTCCTTTTTTAGATGCAATGTTACGAAACTCTTCAAATAACTATTTTATTTCAGTTTTATTGAAATAGGTTTGCTCTGATACCTTCGAAATAACAGCATTTCTTTTCAGAACATTACCAAGTAGATGTTTTGAGCAACATCGAACTCCTTTCGGGATAATAAAACCATTATCAAGAAAAAATTTAGACCTGGCTTTTAACCCTAGAATCATACGTTGGTCTACGAGAAACGTTAATCATACATCGACGTCGTTTTGACGGATGGACTTTTTACGGAGAGTTTTAGAGTTTATTTGCAAACAACATTTTTTTTTACATAACAATACTACAAAAGCGAACAAAATATTTTAAAAAATTGGATTTGGAAAAATTTCTTATTGTAAATATTTATTAATTTTTTTAATCTTTTTATCAAAGCATATTTTCATTATAAAAATTAAAAAATAGATAAATACATCAATTGTAATAATTAACTTATGAACTATTATGAGTCAGTGGACATGTGTGACTTTACAGAATGTGAAATTTCTCAGTCATAGATATTCCTATAGATATGTAGTTATTTCCCCATTAGGCACATTTGTAAATTTTCTAAAATTTGTTAGTAATTTTTCGAATAAGATCTCAAAAAATAATAAAAATTAAAACATTTTCCACAAAATAAATTGTTAATCTTTTATTAAGTCATACGAAATACATTCTTTAGTTTTCGATTCAATATATTAAAACTTCAGTATTAT
Organism: Brachynemurus nebulosus; assembly: GCA_035578155.1. Classification (NCBI taxonomy): domain Eukaryota; kingdom Metazoa; phylum Arthropoda; class Insecta; order Neuroptera; family Myrmeleontidae; genus Brachynemurus; species Brachynemurus nebulosus. Next base: position 13,568,179 of record JAPWDM010000015.1, read on the forward strand.
GTCGTCTCTATAAGTCAAACAGCTGTAATCATCTTTCACATTATCATAGTCATTGAATAAATTAATTATAACATCCATATCTTTAATAAATTTTAAAAAAAATTAGGAAAACTTTTATATGTAGTGCACAAAATCTTCAAAGAAAACATACATTAATCATACATCGACGTCCTTTTGACGGACATTATTTCAATACAAACAAAACGACAATGACTATAAACAAAATAAATATATGTGGTGTGTTATAATAACAAATAAATTAGATAACAGAAATCTCACAGCAAACAAGTAACAACAAGTTGCAGGATTGGAGGAGGTAGAGAAGTTCGTACGTCTTTTTGACGTGTACGTATGATTCTAGGGTTAAAGGAATCACTTTAAGATTGTCTTGATTGTTACAAATAATGCATTTTTTATGAGTATGTGTAGTATGACTTAAGTTAATAGAAATATTTTTTGGAGAAACTGATCGGTTCCTAGGCGATATAGCTGATTTTTTGGATGAACGTCGTTGATTTTTGAATCCATCTGTAAAACATTTATTGCATATTCTGTTATTAATCGCTAATGTGCTATTTTTTTGTTTTTAAATATTCTAATATTTGAGTATTTTTTAAGCTTCTTAATCCTTTTAATGGCTTCCGACATCACAAGTCGGCCAACAACAATCACAAGTATATTCTTTGGGCATTGTATAAAATGGTTCTTAAAACATAAAAAATAATTATCAGTAACACTGAACGACAATTTTCAAATTTCTTCGATGTGCAATAAAAACGTTCAACGATAACAAACTGTATGTAAACAAACCGACTGGCCGGTACAACCGCAGAACAGCAACAGTTACTTTTAAAACATTGGTTATGTAGTCTAAACTAAACAAAACTACATTTTACTTTGCTATCCTTTTCTTAACACATACAATGAATATAATGCTATGCGCAGGTACCTATTTCATACTGCGTCATAACATAGTGTACTTAATACATGTACGACTTGCAATGAGTTACATCAGATAGTTCTGTTCGGGTAGTTTACAGCTGTATTTACTCTCTCTCTCTCTCTCTCTCTCTATAGCTGTTCTAATTTTTTATACATTACTTGTACGGTTACATAATGTTTTACGTTTTTACATTCAAGATACATTGCAATTATTGTACTAAAATATTATAAATCAGTCAATTAATATATTATTAAATGTTATCAAAAATTGAATTTATTTATTTTTGACCATGAGCGCAACCGAGTAACAGAAAGATTTTTATATATATTGTAGCTTATGCACTTATGTACCATATATATGAAAATCTTTTTGTTACTCGGTTGCGCTCTATGAAAAAGAATTAAATAAATGTCACCAAAACTATAAAAATAGCGTATTTTTGCAAAACAAGCCAAGTTTAGCAATTATTTTCATACAAGTCTAATTGAATAACACAGGAAATATATATATTTTTAGAAACCTTACATCTTCAATATTATAAAAACAAATAAAAATGAACCCGATCATAAACTTGAAAAAATTTTACTTACGGGGGCCGATAAAGGGCCTTATCGAAACCCCTCCTTTTGTGGTGGTAAAATTTTACATTTGACTAGTCCTCTGACACTCAAAATGTTGTTGTGTTCAATAAGTTGTTTGCACTCATCACCAACATATACAGTATAGCACCGATAATGGGAACATCAGTTTTGGAAATTTTTTGAGAGCATCAAATTAGTCAACATCACTTTTGGAAAGTTGCATTAAATTTCCAAAGTGATGTTAACTAATTTGATGCTCTCAAAAAATTTCCAAAACTGATGTTTCCATTATCGGTGGTATACTGTATTCTTGGATGACCTAGAGGAAATTTCCCGTACTTACATACCCATGGATATAGAGAACAAACATCGACATACTTGACTTTTTCGTTGTTTTTAACTTTGAATACAGTTTTGTACAGCCTGTACGACCACCATAAAATGCGTCACGTGGATTTAAAGGAACAGTATTTATTAACGGGTGATCTTCTAAATGATTCAAGTCAGTTCTGTTCTTTAAGAATTTTCGAAATTCGCACTCCCACATTTCCGCAACATCATAACCCTGTTCTTGGATTCTTCGTGTCTTTGTTTTAGTACGCTCCAATCTATAATTCAAAGTATCATCCACTGCTTCATGTAACGGCTCGTTGCGACGGGTTTGTTGACATACATCATGTCCATGATAATAACAACCATGGAACTCAAACACCTGCCTTGTTTCGTCGCAATAGCCGTCAACTTTAAAACTGGTACCCGGCAAAATAAACTCCTTTCCTTTTCCTGCGTGCATAATTGAAATTTGTCTCCGACCTTCTTCATATATCAACCACTGCAGAGCTATTTTTGACTGATTATCTGCCAAGCGATAACCACCTCGAGGTATTATGTCAATCGTGTTTGATTGTAAAAATTTTCGGCGGAACACTAGATTACAGGCTGATGCAATTGTTATCGCTTCCGTAAATGGGCAGACGTCACATTCTTCTAAAAATGCTTCCCTAAATTTTAAACAAGCTCTTTTTAATATGTCTACGTCACTGCTGCTGTACTCTACAACCTCCTTTTCCATTTCGAATACATATCCACTTTCCCTTGTTTCACTGTACCATCTTAAAATTTTTTTCCGTTCGTCTTCTTCAGAGTTATCTGTGCCTTTCATCGTTTCCGGACTGTAGTACGATATATCTGGAAGGGATCCAATGTACTTTTGATTTTCCAAAGTATTAAACAAGTGAGGGAAATATCCTTTTTTTCAGAGACGGTGGTAGTTCGAACGCCTTAGGGAGAGCTGCCAGTGCCATTGGGAAATAATTTAAAGAGTCAATGAAACGTATGTTCTCAATTTCCAGCATTAGTATTTTCGAACCTCTCATAATAACGTCTGGTTGAAATTGAGTGTTTTTAAAAACGTATTTCAAAATAAATTGATTATCAAAAGCCTGGCCGTTGTGAGCGATACAGATAACTTTCTTGAATTTTTTACGTACATCCAGCATTTGCTTCATGAAGGTGGAGATAATATTGTCTTTTATCCCGTGTTGGCGGAATCCACATTTCTGACAAAACGCAAGCCCCTCTTCTTTAATACACTCATCGCAACACTGCATGTAGACACATAAGTTCGGTTCATGAACTACTGTATCACCTCCTTCCTTCACCGGTTTTTCCTGTCTTGTTTCAAGGTCGAAAAAAATAAATAATGTAGTGTTCAGTTTTGGTTGGTTTGTATTCTTCATAGCAGAGGTGGTTGACTGGAGCACAGCAATCATAAATTATACAAAAAATTTCGCCGCACACATGTTTTTGTTTTTGACTCATCATGTTGATTGTTTTGAAGCATTTGTCACACCGCTTAACTACATTGCAAACAGAATTTTTACCCAACGACCCCTGTTTGCAATGATTTTCATAAGAGGCCTGGTTACGGAAACCCCGTTTACAATTGTCGCATTTGATTTCGAGGTTTGAACTTTCGCATGGCGGAGTTTGCTGGCAACAGGGACATGTCATGTCAAATTGCGTCATTATTTTCGCCTTCAAATATTATATCTCTTCCTTTTGTTTGATGTCTGTAAACAGTAATTTTATATTTTCTTAAATGGCGTTGCAAAATTTGTAGTTCTTCAATTTCACCTCCTTGCTCTGGTATAACCAACCCTGTTTTACAAGCCAATTTATTCACTTTTTCTAGCTGTGTGTTGTTAGTATTGTATTGACTGCACCTGATTTTTTGTAAATTCGGGTCTTTTTTAACGTAAGCTTTCGCAAAAACAATAGCTCTTAAGAGACATAAATTATCTTCGTTTTTAATAAAAATTATTCCACGACGCATCTTGCACTCTTGTTCATATGTGTTATAAGCTGAAGTTTTTACTTTCCCAGTCCCTTTAAGCATTTTCACATATGTGACCGTCATTCGAAATTTGTCCGTAGCCAGACCTTCTGAATTACTTTGGAAGATAGCGCCGAGTAATTTCCATACATCCTCGAAAGTTACATCTCTACCGTTGCGGAAAGCCAACCAACCAGCCCCCTTCTCGAAATTCTCGCTGGTAAATGTAAATCCAACTTTATTATCTGGTTCAATATCTTTTGAAACACGCTGTATAATCTGGTTGACACCATCCCGAACCCATTTTAAATTACCTTCCGTACCTGATACCTCCTTAATTTTAAAAACAATTCTGCGTTCATTTAAATTACACCGTCGCACCTTTGTATTATTTTCAGAAAGAATCTCAAATTTTTCGGACGTGTTAGAATCATTTTCGAATGGGTACGTTGTTCATCAACTCATTTTCAAGTAAGGGGATACCCTCCACCAATTCAGTTATGGCATCCCAAGAAATTTCTTGGTTATCCATCTCACTTATTAATTTTAACATTTCCTGTGTACCGTTCTCAACACCACACTATTTTATTTTGTTTGTGTTGATTTCCATTTTCTACAAAAATTAAAAATCATTGACAATAACTTACAAATATTATTTAAAAAAAAAACTTACCACAGAATAATCTGAATTGTTCTTCACAATGAATAAAAATTGGTAAATGAAAATTTTTGAAAAAGTCTTACTAACAACAGTTCAGTATTAATTCACAACAGTTTAATATTAACTGATAAAATAATTGATTAATCGTTCGATTTTTATACTAATTTGATGTGAAAATAACATGAACTTTTTCTAGGACACACGTTTTAGCAACGTGGTTCGATTGGGTATTGACCGCAAGAAAATGAAAAATTGCTAATAAAAAAATAGTATTTCTCAACGTTTAACCCTTTCCTCCCCAACACTTTGTTTTTATTTATTTATTTTTATTACTACCCGACCATTACTACCCAATGGTACTTACCAGTACCAGAAATTTTAGGTTATTTTAATTAAAATCACTAATAATTCGTCTAAAACATTTGTTGATATTTGTATTTAGCCAACCAAATCAAATCCTAGCACCTTCAGAATGTCTGATTATATATCAGTACAGTAGAACCTGTTTAAGTTGGACACCCGCGGTGCAATCAAAAACTGTCCAACATATGCAAAATACCAAAATCATCTACGCTTAGTAATTTTAAGGTTAACACTAATTTAGAATATAATGCAAAATTAATTATTTTTAAAGTAATACATATACACACATCTACGTATCAATATTTATTGAAATAAACTATCGAATAACAATCGTAATACATACATATTATAGATATTTAAACATTATCTTTCGTAAAAAAATCACTTATCTTAGTTTGTTTGGATACAATTTTTAGGAAAATTTTGCTTTCTAATTTGCTTTGAATTTTGAATAAATCTTCTAACAGTTCGCATGGGTTTTCAGTTAAATACTTAATGGCGGTATTTATACCGTTCAAAGCTTCTTCAGGGGTTGCTGGTTTCTCCGCTACTTTCTCGCCCTCGTCACTAGATTCTTCGATTTCTTGTTCCTCGTCTAGTTGTAAAACATGTTGAAGAACGTCTTGATGTGTATTGAAGACAGGATCGTGTACCTCCAAGTAGGCATCGGCGGTGATCATTTCTTCAGCAGTCTGTAACTGATTTTGAAACTCTGGAGGTAATAATTTAATTGCTTCGCGAAGTTCTGAATCAGGGTCTTCATTATGATCCCCTTCATTTGCTTTTGGAATACTAAAACCAGCTCGTCTAAAACACTTAACAATTGTTTCCGTAGATACAGCTTGCCATGCTTCGCTGATCCATCGAATTGCATCCAAAACCGTGACTGAGTTGATAAATTCCTTGTGGTTGTTAGAAATTTCAGATTTAGCAACTAAACACATAAGCAAACTTTTGCAGTAATAAGCTTTTATTGTTCGAATCACGCCTTGATCTAGTGGCTGAATTTCCGATGTTAGATTTGGCGGTAAATAAACAAGTTTAACATTATTATAACTGTCATAACATAACTAACACGTGTTTCGGTCACGTGTAAAATACATGAATGTCCAACGTAAACAGGTCAAAATATCAAAAATCATTTTAAAAAACTGTCCAAATTAGACAGGTTTCCAACATATAGAGGTGTCCAACTTATAAGTATTAATATGCATTTAAAACAATGTAATTTCGCCAGGCCAATTGAAAAGTGTCCAACTTGAGCAGGTGTCCAGTATACAGAGGTGTCTAACTTGGCAGGTTTCACTGTATTTTTAAGTGGGTACTAAGTTGGTTGGTGCATAAGTTAACTGGTACTCAAAAGTACCACCAGTCAGGAAGGGTTAAAAGAATTTTTATAAATTTATTAAAGATGTATATATATATTTTTTAATCTGAAAAAGATCTACATACTCAAAACACATTTTTATTTTACTTAGAGTTGTCTAAAATTATTGTAGATAAATAATTAACAAATGAAAAAATTTTTCTTTTCTTAAAATTAATACATTTTTAACTCATAAACGATTATATGTATGTTAGTACACTGTATGTTAGTTTGTTAGTACACGTGTTTTATTGTATAGTCCGTATGTAATAGTATATGTACGTAGGTACGTATTGTATGTATATGTATATTATTATCACTAGTCGTACATATGCATAGGTATTATATAACGCGAGTTCTTACTCAGTGTGACAGAATTCCATTATCAGCATTTTTTTGTGTTAGTTCGTATTTTATTAATTCAACAATTTTAGAAAGCGGATAAATTTTATTTGTGATAAATAAATATAAATTAATATTTTGTAATATATAAATTTGAAAAACCTATAAAATACAATTAAGACAAGGCAAATTATCTAACAATAAAAAATAATTAAAATCAAAATATTGAATGTAAATATAGCGCCCTTATAATAAATAAAGTCGTGTAATGTCATCCATTTTATGTCAAAAACAGAGTGGGAAGCTTCAAAATTAATTATCATATGTTTGAGTAAATATTTTTAAGTACATAATTATTGTTAATAAGTTATGAATTAATGAACAATTAAAAATTTTTAACTTAATTATTCTTCCTACGTTAATCTAAATGATTTTTATTAATATTTAATTTATCTCTAATGTATTTTACGCAAACTGTGGACAGAAAATGGATGACATGTCACAACTATTTATTATAGGGACTGTATGTAAATAATATGTATATGCAAGGACATCTAGGTTTTTTTTAGTGAAAATCAGTAAGTCGGTAAAGTAACAAACTCAACCATTTTTTTCAGCTTTATATACACACACACACAGATGGAAGTATAGGTATTAATTGCACATAGCATGTTTTGCTTAAGTCTATTACATCAATATAGAAACAACTGTTGTTACAAATCTACCTATTGAACGTAATACATGGTTGTTAAGTACATACTGTATAATTTATAACGTATCAAATGGTAATGCTACTATAGATTAGTGGTTATAATACCCGCTCCGTATACAACAGAAGCAAGTTCGAATCTGCCTACTGACTTATCGAAGAAAATGACGTCATACAAAAAAAAATGGCGACGTATGATGAACGTCCACAAAAAAAAAAAAATGGCGACGTTGACAAAGTCAACGCCATAGCCTGTACGTGTGAAAAAAAAACTGGCGACGTTGACGAAGTCAACATCATCGAAAAACACGTCTGCCGACGTCACCGACCGATATTGTCAATTACCACCCACGAAATTTCACACGACCACACCCAAAAAAATTACCCACAGTGGCCAAAAAGTTCCCGCCCTAGAGTATCCCATTACCTACATTAAATAGGTTTCTGCCACATCTAAATCAAATTTCGAAATTCGTTCCTTTCTAGGGAGAATTCGGCCAAATCTCAATACATATACTACGGAATGAAGTAGCTTAGTCCAAGAAGAAAAATAATCTATTAGCTGGTAAAAAGGCGATTCTAAATCTTGAGTTACTACGTGAATTAATAACTCATTGGATATTAGGTTTTGATTGATATTCTCATCAAGTTATTTGATAGGCCATTCATTTCGAGGCAAGCCCAACCAGGAGGGGCCTTCAAACCAGGAGGAATGATTGACTAAATTAGAGGGTGTAAGACCCCTACTTGCGCAATCAGCAACATTCGATTTCCCAGGTACAAAGTACCAATGGGAGGCTGGCAAGCAATTATGAATTTGGGCAATTCTGTTGGAATAAAGGTTTTCCAACCCTTTGGTGCGGAATTTATCCAGTTGAAAGTGATCATTGAATCACATAGGGCGTAAATATTTTCAATCGGTTTTAGGACAATAGGTATCTCGAACATGCGCAATCACTTTGGCTAATTGGACGGCTGCACATAATTCAAGTCTCGGCAACATAATCTTGGTCACCGGAGATACTCGTGCTTGGGCACAAAGAAATCTAACGCTTACATGACCGGCAATATCAATACTACGAATGTAAATATATGACTGATGCATAGCCTACTTGACTAGCGTCCGAAAACCCAATAATGCTATAGGAACTAGTTTCAAAAACATATTTCATTAGAATTAGTTTCATATGTCTAATACAGTTAGTTTATTCAATAGGAAAAATTCACTTCGTAATTTTTCCCAGATCAATTGGATTTCTGGTGGAGCGATTTCATCCCAATCGGATTTAATTTGCCATAATCTTATAATCAATAATTTTATATAAAGCGTCAAGGGGGATAGAAATCCCAAAGGATCGAAAATTCTACTGACTAAACTTAACATTGATCGTTTAGTGCATGAGGCGGCTATTTCCTGCACTCGAAAACTAATTTCATCATTCGACGGGGTATATTGCAATCCTAAAACCTTGTAATAACCCTTATCAAACTCGACTATACTCGGAGATTGGAGGTCAACTGGAATTTGTAATAAAACATCCGTCGAATTTGAAGTCCATTTGACCATTGGGAATCCACCACTGCGGAAAAATTGAACTAGTTGTGATTGTAGTCGAACTGCTATCTCCACATTTGGTAAGCTACTTATAAAATCGTCCATGAACATGTCGCGTTCTACATATTCCGCCACTTCCGGAAAAGATTCACCTTCATCTTGAATCAACTGTTTCACTGTGCGCAAGCTCAAATATGGGAAGGAGGATACCCAAAGTTACCGTATTCAACTAGTACACCAAAATTGGATCATCCTTGCTGAAACGCCAAAGGATTCTTTGTAATGGACGGTGTGCAGGAGTAATATTTATTTGTCGGTACATGGCCTTTATGTCAGCACCGAGACAAATAGGAAACAAACGAAAGTTTAAGAGGATTGTCACGATACAATTTTGTAGTTTCGGGCCTTTATGGAGTATATCGTTTAAGGAAATACCATTGTCGGATTTCATACTGAAATCAAACACATTTCTGCAAGGAGTGGATGTACTTTCGGGTTTCCATACACAATGGTGGGCAGGATAGTACGCCTTTTCTCTAAAATCGGGATTTTGGATCAATGTCATATGGCCTTGGTTTAGATAATCTTGGATAATATCGGAATAAATTAATCGAAGGTCGGGTGATTTGTCTAAACGACGTTCGAAAGAGACTAAACGAGCTTTGGCTAACTATAGGAATTTCCCAATTGAGAAGGATCCTCTTTTAGAGGAAGACTAACGGTATATCGACCAGAGTCATCCCTGGTAACCGACTCAGCAAACAATCTTTCACGTACTTCACCATAGGAGGATTTAGGTTCTGTACCAAACTTTTCAATTTCGAACATTTTCTGTACCAAAGTATCTAAGGTCAAAAAGGTGCAATAACTTTCTGTCCGTACTGATGGTTCCAAAGAAAGAGTGGGACCAATGACTAAATACCCCAAAGTTGTCTGGATCCCAATTGGTGTACCCCTTTTACCAACAACCTTGTGGAAACCTAAAATTTCGGCAAAAACAGAAGCTCCTAGTATACCATCAATTTTACCCGGAATATAAAAAGATGAATCTGCCAACGGTATATTTTTTAAATGGTGGAAAGATCTCCTATCGATCGACACATCCGGCAATAAGTTGGTAACGCGATCTATCAACAAAGTTTCAATTCAGAGTTTAATGTTCGGGTCAACAACAGAAAAAATATTTAAACTGGTACGGCCTTTAAGTGGTTTCACTGTACCACCTATTCCTAAAACATTGTTCGCTAATTTGGAATATGTTAATTCTAATTTCCTACAACATTTAAAAGTTAAAAGATTAGATGTGGAGGCGTTATCTACTAACTTACGAAGTATATGTTCCTTACCCCATCTATCATAAACTTTAACTAAGGCGGTACTCAATAAGTTTCGCTCTCATTTGGGTTGATTTGATGTTTGCGCACACAAAGTTTAAGTATTTTCCCATGAACTGGAGTCATAATTCACTATGGGGTTGTTATTGTTTCGACTAGGACCCGCTAAACTAGTATTATTTGGATTATTGGATGTTGGGTGGTTAGCATTTAAGTCCTTATGTAAGTATGTATGATGTTTGCCTTTACACTTTAAACAACAAAATTTGGAGGGACATATGTTGACCTTATGCTTGGCGGAAAAACAATTTAAGCATAGGTTTTTGTCTTTTATTTATAAATTTTGTTTCGAAGTTGCTCGACTTAAAGGGGTTACAATCTTTCAATAAATGATTACCGTTACTACAAAAAATGCAATTTCTATCGAAACTATTCGAACTATGGGCTACAAATGATTTCGGGGATTTGGAATGAGGATCAATCTTGCTACGATTAGATGATTGATACGATTAGGCTTTATTTCTTTCCGATCTAAATGCTATCTTGCTCTGATTTTGTATGAAACTAACAAGTTCATCATATTTAGGCAGTATTTCGAATTAATTCGAACGAATTTATCACCACTGGAGGTAATTTTATTATAGCTAAATAGGTTAGGATATAATCGTCTAAATTTTCGATATTTAAACGTTTCAAAGCACTAACGTTGGTATTAAGTCTCTCTAGAAACATTTGCAAACTATTCGAATTATCGTTAGGGAGCGCTCGAAAATTAACTAAACGGTCCAGGTAAATATTTGCCAAAAACCGCTTATCCTGGTATGTATCTTCTAATAATTTGAAAATTATATCGTAATTACTGGGTACTGGTTCAACAAACGAACAAATTTTTAATGCCTTTCCCGATAAACTACCGAAAAGGTATTGCCATTTTTCGGCTTTCGAAAATTCCGGTCTGATATGTACCAACTGCTTAAAATTATCGTAAAATAAAGGCCAAATCGAAACATCATCACCACTAAACTTTATTAAATCAAATTTTGGTAATCTAATATGGGTTTTATTGGCTTCAAGGTTGCTAGTACTGGGAACATTTGTCACATTTGAGTCATCGGATTTCACTAAATATTTTAAGGCATAATATTGAACAGTATCGTTTAATTCTTCAAACGAATCTAAAACATTATACGACGGGGGCTTATTGGGTTCCAAATTTTGTTTCAAAGTGACTATTTGAAACAAACTTTCAATAACTTCTCGGTAATCAACAATGGTTTTTTCGATAGTTCCATATCGAATTTCAAAATTTCGGAATTTTTCTTGATTATTGGGGTCACTATCTAGATTTAGGGTGGCATCATAACACAGTTGCATTCGACGAAAAATGTTTTCTTGTCGTGCAATGGCTCTGTCCAATTTTGCGTTTGACATTTTGTAAACACAATAGGCAAATTCACTTTAAGTTTTATTCTGAGGAAAATAAAACAAAATTAAATTATAAATATGTTTTAATGTACTATTAATAGATAAATAAATATTAAATTCAAATCCCAAATATCAAATGTAACTTCAACAATTAAATTTTAAATTTACTCCTCAATTCGGTAAGGTTATAATTTTGTAAAAAAATGTATTTTTATAAATGTACGTCATGTATCAGCAATAATCCGTGACAGATCGATAATGCAGTGACAAATTCTATCGGTTATACATACAATGGTAGCAATTGGTAACTAAATTCAGATATGTACGCAAAGGATCTATGTATGTATGTTACATTCATATCACCGCTTCGAATGGCTTTATGCATAGAACATCTTTATGCATATAATATAATGGCGCGCAAAATATTCTTAAATACAAAGATTTTGGTTATTAATTTATTAAATTTAGGTTTTTTATTACGAATAAATTTAGTATGAACACCACAATAAAGCACAATGGATTATTTATCAATTTATGAGCAAATCAATATTGCTAAACAAACAAATAGGCAAATTTAGTTAATGAAAACGATTTTATAAAACGAATCGACAATTTTAATATTAAACCGGTATATAAACGACAAAAAATGGTTCAATATTAACAACAGGCATTACTTCAAGCAAGATAAACGATTATCCGGCTCGAAGGACCAACAATATGGTGTGAATCCGAAATGATTCGCAAACCTTAGATTTAAACAGACTGTATAGCAAAACGAAATGTAGAAAACTGAGTTCTCGCGTACCTGAGTTGTCGTGATTTTCATTAGTAGAAAAAATAACCAATCCAAAACGATGGTTCGAGAAAAAGGGTTAGGATAGGATTACCTTGTTTTGGGCGATGTTCTTCGCATATTGTCAGGTACTTAGAAATGTGTCGAGAATTCAATTCTTCAAAATTTAATTCACTATTTGAAAACACTATTAGTTTTCATTACGAATTATAACAATTTCACTAAGAAAAGGTTCAAATTTTACATGTGCCTTATATGCGTGTTTAAACTGGTTAAACTAACAATTAGGCAATTATACACGAAAACAAAACACCTTTTGGCTTGGCGATTAACAACGAACTACTACTGATTAACTTTTAATTCAAAATATATTCAAACAAAAGCGCGTAAACACACGGCATCCTTTTTTTAAATTCTAACTTTTGTTTTCCAAATTTCTATTCTTTCATTGTAGTAACTACTTAATATATTTTTTTTATTGTTTCAGCGTTACTTTTTATTCGTTTCACTTTTTTATTAAATGTAAATTATCTTTTTTTTCGGTTGTTTCATTTTTATTTTCTTTTTCATCTTTTTTATCAATTTCAACAGCAGTGCTTGAAAAAGTGCCATTGTTTTCATCACTGCTCTTAGACGGCGTAATTATGCCATTTTCAGATAGCAATATCGAAGGAAAACAATTTTTATTTTATTTTGATATATTTCATTTTATTCCTTCTCATATTCAAAATATATTCGACTCCTTCCTTTTTTATTGTTGTTATCAATAAACTTTTTAAAGGCACGTTCCAAAACCGTCCACCGATTTTCTACGTGTTTTGGGTCCATAGAAATGTTGTACTGATGTTTCATTTCGTTTGCAATTACTTCCCATAAATGTTTCCTTGTACGTATTTTACTAGCACCAACATGATCTTTGTACTCTTTATACAGTTCAAATAACAGTTTAGTGTCTTTCTGACTCCAGGGCACATATTCTGATTTAACGATACTATCAATTTGATTTTCATTATTTTCAATTTTATTTCCAGTATTTTCAATTTGATTTCCATTATTTTCAATTTGATTTCCATTATTATTATTATTCTCGGAATTTAATAATATAACAAACTCTGATAAACGTGATGAAAATTTATTTGCAATTAACAAAAAATCAAGTAAATATACATGAAAAATATTTAAATATGTATAACTTGTTTTTAAAAAGTTTCTTACCATCCATTTTTTCTTTCTTTGTTATATTGCTTATTTTGATATGAGCGTATGATCTTGGAGCGTATATATTTACATGTCTAAACTAGTTTAAATGTCAACAATCAATTTATTTTGTTCCACCTGTATGTATTTTACAAACATGTTTGTAACTTGTTCATAGTCGAGCATGCGCATAAATAAATCATGGACATGTTTTGTATTTGTCAAAAAAAGATGCTGGAACATACTTATCATAAGCGACAGCAACTTTATTAAAATACATCTCTCGACTTTTTACTCCCTTAATAGCAATTACCTCTTAATGCCTTACTTTGATTTTTAATTTTACATATTATTTAGCCTCTAAAGTACCCATTGAAAGTTTTGTTTATGAAAGTAATAAACGATTTTGAGAAACGTAGTAATCATTAGAAATACCAATAAATGGTTGAATATTTTTGTTAGAAGAACTTAATTTTTGCAGATGTCGTTCATAATTTGCTACAGTTTCTGCCACATAAATAAACGACTGCTGGCAATGTTTTATAGAATATTTGATAATATTTTTTTCCCTTTTAAATCCTTTCCGACTTTAATGGGGTTGTTCTTTAGAACAACATGCAGTAAATAAAAAATAGTAGCATATTTTCCATCTACAAATGAGGATAGTTTTGCTAAGTATAACAGAAAGTTTTAAAAATGTCCAACTAAGCATTGGATACTTACTTGATGTTAAATTTTTTTCTTCAACTAGTGTGTCATAAATTTCTCAGCAAGATGGATCTTCGCTTTTTTTTTTATAAAACATTATTTTTTCCATAAAATGTCTTAAGTAAGTCTTATCGAGCAATAAATTATTTTCCTGATATCGTTCAGAATAGTCATTTAATATCTAAAAATGGAAATTTAAAATTTTATAGGTAATTCTGACCTTTGCAAGATAATTTATTGACTTACAAGTCGGTATCCATTCGCTTCCTTGTATTATGGATATTTGGGAAATATTTCTTCTGTAGTTTGAGCATAGCGATAAGTAATCTGAATTGAATGCATTCATTCCAGTGCTGCAAAACATACAAAATTTAATGAATAATTCACTAATGCTCCGAGGCATTTTCTTCGTCCTGCGTGTCCAGTTTTCATTTTCTAGTTGACTGATTATTTTTAGTTTCATCTTTTGCATTTATTAAACCGCCTTTCTTTAGCTAATTTGTTATAATATTTGTAATATAATTTTCCCAACTGGTGCGGCTTTGGTTCTGTGAACGTAATAATATTCCTAAAAAATAAAAATCACTATATCTTACAAAAAACTAATTATGTAAAAATGATTACTCGCAATGTTTTGGTTGGCATACCTGAAAATAATTTGCTCTACTAATTGTTGACAAAGTGTTGTTGTTAGCTTTATGTTATTACGAATGTAATAATCAACAGTTATTAATTTTTTTTTTTTCATTTTTTTTAACAAATCACGAATAAAATAAAGAAAGTTATAGTTTTCTACTGTTTAACACCTACTGTTGAAGAAAAATGAAAAAAAATTTTATTTTAAAAAAAATCAAAATGGTATTAAATCAACAAGTATATTCGATAATATATCTCTGTTTGACTTATTTACAGTTTTATTTCCCTTGTAGTAGTTTAAAATTAGAGTTCCTTGATTATATTTGGAAAGAATTTCCAAATTTTAGTTTGAGCAGCGAAATTTCTATTTACAAACTGTAGCGTCAAACATCGTGGGAAATCCAGCAACTCGGCATATGAAGTCGATGGTACAGATTCCGTATCCGTTTGTTCAGTCTCAATTCGGTTTTTTACTTTCCATTTTCGTAATTCATATCCAAAACGTATTATTTTATTCCATTTAAATTGTTTTAGAAAAAGAACCGCATAATCAGGAGTTAATAATTTTAACTCATCAATAAAACATTATTTTCTGTAACAATTAACTTCTGTTAATCTTTTAATTAACAAATAAATAAGTAAATATAACATACAGTAAATAAAAAACATACCAATAAAATACGGGTACATTTTGGGCAGTTTCCATTTTGTTAATCACTTATGTAATTCTAAATGTTTTACATCAACTATATCATATCCTTGCAAATTTGTTAGGTCCTGCTGTGGGATTGGCCAAAATACTCTGAGAATAGGGTTGTTGAGGTATAATTTTGTCGTTAATAATTATAATTAATAATTACTTGACTTGTCGCTATTTTCCATAAAATTATCCATCTTCTGGATTGGATTTTGCTAACGTAACCAAAAGTCTTTAAAAGAAAAGAGAGATTATTTAAAACAATGAATAACTGTTTATGTTTTAAAAACTTGTTAACTGCCTATTAAGACGTTTTCGGTTTATAGTGATGACGCTGAGACGTAATTTGGTGGTTAGAATATTTAACTGGTGCGCAGAGGATTTTTAATGACTTGGCGTAAGGTGTCCCAATCTCTGATCCTGAAGATTTGTCGCAGGTTCTTGGTATTATTATCGAGAGAACCGCCGCCTAGCACAAGGAGTAGTACTTAATCTTTGTAGAAAATGGTGACTATATCAGGAATCCATGACGGTTGTACGGAAATTTCAATAAAAAGAAAACATTTTGCGGATGAACAGTAATTTATTTAACGACGAAAATGATTTTATATAAACTTTAACAATTAAAATTACATTTTTAAAACATTTAATTGCTTTTATATACAAATGTCTTGAACCTGGCTCCGAAATTACGAAAAATAAACAAAAGTGGTTGAGCAAAAAGCTGAATGAGCACTAAGCTGGTTGTTGTTGATTGGATGACTAAAGTAACCAGACGAGCTACTGTGGACCACCAACCAATACAGAGAAAACAATATTAGAAATTAAATAGATTGGAGTGAGAAGGATCTGGTGACCGAACTCAAGGTATCGGTTACAACAACAGATCTAAGTAAATATTTGAAGAATTCGAAAAAATTATCCCTCTCGCTCCATTACATAATTAAAGAAAGAATAAACCATATTTAATATTTAAAAAATACAAGCACACAAATGAATTAGATGTAGACCTGTATTGTATAATATTATGAACTAATTAGTTTCTTGTTTACATATCTAGAATTTTCTATATCTATAGTCCGCAGACCATCTACTGTGACATTGTCACATAAATATTTTGAATACATACACACGTATATCCTTTTATTATACTTTTAATATCATTAAATTTACAGAAAGTTAATTCTTGATAAACTAAATTATAATTAATATGTTGCAATTCTCTATGGAGTGTGAAATTGAAACGAACAGACCTATAAATTTAATAGTTATTAATTTTTGAATCAACGAACATACTTAACTATATAAACACAAAATGATACTGTGACGAAATTAATTCGTCCCAATTCGTCACACACGTCAAGTTTTATATTTCATCTTATTTTCAGTTGGAAATCGATACCACAAAATACTAAATTATTAAAGTATTGAATTTCAATAAAAATTGAGTGTGTACTAGTGATATTTAGTATTATTAGTATTAAATTGAAATCTCAAAATTACTTATACGTTTTATAGAAATCTGAAATTGGTTTAGCTCTTAGAAAAAAAAAAAAAAAAATATATATATATATATATATATATATATATATATATATATATATATATATATATATATATATATATATATATATATATATATATACAGTCTGTTAAGTAAGATCGTGGTCGAAATAATTTATATAAAAATTTATTTAAAAAAATTTTGAAATACATATATACGTTCCACCTGATGAGGACTACGATGCAATTAGCTTAATAAGGTGTCCAGTCACCACCGGCGTCGATAATCGCCGGTGGTGACGCCATTTTCGAGGCATACTTTTAGTTAAATTGACGAATTTCTTAGATTTCAATTTTTTAGATTGAGACGAATCTCGCGAGTTAACTGCTTTAAATGTATATATGCGTTTTCCTCGAAGTTTGTACTTGATATGTGACCTAATCGGATTGGTATCGGGCGACTTTAACGGCCAGTCTAATGTAAAGATGCCACATTTGGCATTCGTGTCGCGTATTTGGCACTCATGGTACTTCGCTTGTTATTCTAACAAAAGACAAACAAATGAATCTTTCTTTAAAGTGCATGGAAGACAAAGGTTCACTCTACCTGCTCACAAAATATTTAGAGAAAATCTTTTACCAGTTGTGAGTATGGTCGACCACGATCTTACTTAACAGACTGTATATACCCATAAAACTGCTACTTATATTACCACACTAAAATCTAATTTAATTTTTTCTTTTCATTTTGGTGTTAATGCCTAGACGGTCACTTGAGAAGTGTGTCTTTTTTTCAATTATTCCCAGTTACTTATTTTTTTTTTTTTAATTATCTGCTATATAATTTGTTTGTTAATTATTTTTGAAAAATAAAATATTTAATTAGATATATATATATATATATATATATATATATATATATATATATATATATATATATATAATTAAATAGTTTATTTTTAAAAAATAATTAACAAATTATATAGCAGATAATTAAAAAAAAAAATAGGTAACTGGGAATAATTGAAAAAAAAGACACACAATTCTTCTTAAGTGACCGTCTAGGCATTAACATCAAAATGAAAAAAAAAGTTAAATTAGATTTTAGTGTGGTAATATAAGTAGTAGTTTTATGGGGATTCTGGACCACCGAATACCAACCAAGCGAGAAAGAAACTGCATATTTTTATTAGTACAACATTGTATTGTAGTTGGACTGGTATTAATTATTTAATCAAATTTATTAAACACAGTAATTTTTTATTTATAAAGGATATAACATACTCAAGTAAAAAACCAATATTCTTAATAAAATTTTATTATTAGAAGTTAAACATTATTATTACGGGCAATTGTGAACGATAAGGTATGATGAAAAGTTTTCAAAGTGGAGTAAATGTGAAGAATTTGACTCAAAATCACTCTGATAGCGTGTGATTAATAGCAAGAAAAAAATATCAGATTGACGCATGTGTTACAAAATGTATACATACATTACTTACCATTAAGACACTGTAACATCTGTGTGTATGTGTGCCAAGTTCATATAAAAGAATAAAAATAATTATATGAATAATAATTAAGACACATTTTTAAATTATTAAGTTGGAATGTTTGCTATTGTCTAAAACCATACACGCGTCTGCATCAGATTACAAAGACAAAATATAAAATATTGGTATTATGAGGTCTACATTAACTTGTGTTATGATATAAAAATTTTAAAAATTTGAAATCCTTGACCATGTGCATTTATATAAATTGATTTTGTATCCATATACCCAACTATATTTATTCCAAAAATTTATTTCTTCGAAACCTTAAAGATTTGCATAAAAATAATCAAGTATTTTGTTAAGGGGGACCACTAGTGTGACCGCCTGAAAAAAGGTGATTTTTGAACATTTTTTAACGAAAACTACTGTATGGAATTTTTTAATATTTTAAGGATATATTCGCTGGTATATAATAAATTCATGATAAAATTTTTGGACCAAAAAATTGAAAATTCAGTCAGTTATTCACGATCTTTCAAGGCTCCAAAAAAAGTTCCCCCACTGCTGCAGTGAAAGTGACCTTCACAGAACCTGAAATCAAAAAAAAGAAAAAACAAAGAGTATATTAAACTAGAAGGTATTGCCCGTATCATGAACCTCAATCAAAAGAGTCTAAATTTAACAAAAGAGCGGAGTTTTAATCGGAAAAACTGGAGGTTCATGGCACGAAGAAACATATATAAAAGAAGCTGCAATAAAAATCAAATCAATCGGATGATTTCTCTTCGAGTTATAACTGTAGCAAATTTGAAAAATGTAGTTTTTCTTTACTTTGCCTTTTACTCCCTAGTTTTAATCCCTAAGAATTTTACTAAAATTATTTACGATGTACTCACTATAACGGTCATAGTAAAACTAGATGAGTCGGTTAAATGTGCCAGAATCTAGCTTCTCCACAACATGTAACTGGCAGCTACGTCCAGAAACTTCCAAACTATCAACTTTTATACATTTCTCAATATCTCAAAGTTAACAATGAAAATCAGAATTCGCCCTTCAGATGGCTGTAACTCAAAAGCTATTTTGAGATATGCACTTGAAATTTTAGTATGTTATTTTTAATTAAAGATATATACTATCGAAATATGCAAAAAAAATTTTCCAATTTTTTTAAAATGTCACACTAGTGATCCCCCTTAATATAAAAGTTTTAAAATTTAATTCTATACGACCCAAATCGTTTTACGCAAAAATCTGGTTTTACATAATATAAATTAAAATTTCTTATGTGTAAATAAAAATTATTATTATGATCTTACATATATATAAATTCAGATTGCGTCCAAGCGATTGAAACAAACTGCATATATTTATCAGTGCAACATAGTATTGTAATTGGATTGGTATTTGTACTAAAAAACACTTTTCTGAATTAAAATAAAGACGCAAATATTTTTGTTCACAACTTTCTTTATTTAGAAATAAAATATTACACTTAAAATTACATATATAATTATGAACACTTTTCTATACAATTACATAATATAAAAATACACATTCAAAAAAAATTTTGTTATTAAAACTATTGTCAGTTTATCTTAAAATCATTATTTATGTCATTGCTGGTTTCTTTAAAACAGTTATGTATAATTTATAAATAATTAATTATGAGATATACTTTAAAAGAATTTAATTTTTTTCACAACAGTACCATTTTTTCCTCGGAATACAAAATTAAAGTGTCTAATACATCGAAATTTGTTTATTTTAAAACCTTTCGTATGGTTTTAGATAGAACTTTTAATTGACTGAATTTCGTTCAACTATAGATTTGTTGGTATTCCTTTTGATGACCCAATAGCTGAATTCTCTTGAAGAATGGAACTTAATGGTAAAATACCATTGTTCTGTTTGATCATAATATGATCATCGCCATTAACATTCTCATAACGATCATCATCATAATCATTAATGCTGCTATAAATTTCTTCTTCATCGCTGTCAGAGTCCTTTAATATCTTGCTTAACACTGGTTCAATAATTTCAGCATTTTCCAGTTCACCAATTATTAATATTATTTCTTGACCAATATTTGTCTCTTTCAATTTATTCAGGTTCTGCATTAGTTCGTTACGTTGTTTTTCATTTTCCACATAATAAACAAAATTAGTATGTGTAATATTGCTTCCATTAATTAAATTGCGAATTATTCCAAACATTTCCTCTCCAATTTGGGTGGTAGTCATTAAATTTTTTAACTGATCCACTAAACTGTTTGGATTTTTTCTTGCAGCATAATGTTCACTGTGGAAGTCACCGTACTTGATACGTTTAGCTTCTACATTTTCATCGATCGAAATGAGCGTTGAAGATCGTTTTCGTTCAATCTGTTCATCTTTTTGCTTTTTTTCTTCTGCTTCGCCATTTACGTTAACATTTGCTAGTTCCTTGATCATTAGTAGATCTAGAGCTGTTTGTAAAAGCCCAGCTAATTTTGATGTTTCTTTATAATTGTTAAACTTTAGCAAATCGTTTTGTT
Source organism: Brachynemurus nebulosus (assembly GCA_035578155.1). Classification (NCBI taxonomy): domain Eukaryota; kingdom Metazoa; phylum Arthropoda; class Insecta; order Neuroptera; family Myrmeleontidae; genus Brachynemurus; species Brachynemurus nebulosus. The sequence goes on from JAPWDM010000015.1 coordinate 13,589,362, forward strand.
CATTTTCATCAACCCAATTATTTTTCCCATTTTTATATTTTGGCATATTATGTGAGTTTTTTAAAGCATTAAATTTATTTTTGATTGCTTCCGTTACAATTGTCATGCTTTTATCAAAAGGATTTAAGTTCCACTTAGACTGATCCACTTCATCTTCGTGTTTATTTTGAAACATCGGTGATACATCTTCAGTATTACTTCTTTAAAAGCTGTTTTCATTTTCACCACTAATACTTTCATTATTAGACGATTTATGTTGTACTGAAAAAGTACCATTATTTACCAACTCATCAGTGGTATTTTCAAATTGATTTTTGGTGATTCCGTCATTATTCTTCAATGAATTATACTGAGTATTTATATGTCGAGAAAGATTAAACCTCCGCGTAAATGTTTTACCGCAAAAATTGCAACTGTGCATAGCTGAGTAGTATCTAAAGTGTTACTTGTTTGCGAACAGTTTAACGACTGACTATAGACTCATTGTGTCGGTATTTATATATCCCCCTTTGCTCAAAGAGTAACACCACCACCCCCCAGCCCCTCTGCTCAGAACCGGGTCTTGCTCTTTCTCCTACTCCGAATGACTCTATTTCGCTGCTCAGAGTGACTCTATGAGTAACTTTATTCCTTTTCAGACTCTTACTCTTGCTCTGTGTGACTGACTCCTGCTTGGAGCAATCTTTTTTCCTGGTAACACTTGTTATTTCTCAGAATCACTCCTGCCTTTGAGCAGCTGCGTGCTTTGATGTGTGAGTTTATTAAATTTCATTTGGCATCTTTTGACATTTGCAACTATTAATGTGTTATTAAAAATATTTGCCTATTTTCATTTGTAAAAGTAGCCGCAAAAGTTGTTAAATCACAATTTTTTTTTTTTAATTTAGTGTAAAATAAAACAAAATATATTTTTTAAATTTATTTTATTATTATTTTTTACAGATAAATAACACACCCCCCTTCTTAAATGTTATATAAATATTTTTCCTCTGATTTCTCCCACGTGCACGACCTCGCCCGGTACCCCGGTGGCCGCCCCTGGGCACAAATTGTGCGGCGTCGGCGACTGTTTTTTTTCCTATTTTGATTATCTAAAAATTAAAAATAACGCCATATATATATATATATATATATATATATATATATATATATATATATATATATATATCTATATATATATATATAGCTATACTTTTCAATAAATCGAAAAAATTAGCTTACATAATAAAAATTAATTAATAAAAGTCGTATGATACCATCAACAAAATATAATAAATTGAGTAAAATTTGTCCCATCTACGACCATTTTCATAATCAACCTTAAGAATACTTTAACTTTAAGTTTACTTTAAAATAAAAATTTTATTTCATAATCATATTTTACTACTTTAAATTGAAGTCAGTGTATCAGTTACTTTAGTGAACTTTACTGGCTTTAACGTATCTAACTGTTAAAATAAAACCGAATAAATAGTTTAATTAATAAAGAGATAATTATTATTTCAAAAAGAAAATGTTTTTAAAATGAGTACATCGTCGTCATTATCAAGTAGTAGTGACTCTGAAAATGATTTCTTAATTACCTATTAGAAAACCAAAAATATATAAGCAGCGTATAACAAATTTTGATGATTGGACAGGCCAAGAATTTTTTCAAAGATTTAGATTAAGCAAAGAAGTGACAGTCAATATTTTGGAATATATTAGGGAAATTTGGAATATATTATTTTTATATAACAACGATACATAGCAACTAAATAAACCATAGGTTGCTATAGTTATTTTTTAGTTCCTTGACTGTAACTAAAGTTGCACTATAATTCTTTATGAAAATAAAAAACTTTTAAGTTAAATTAAAACTTTAAAGTCGCTTTAACTAAAGTCACTTTAACACAATTATTATGAAAATGGCCGCTAGTCTCTTTTTTCTTTTCACTTTTCTTATTTTTATCTAAAGTAATAATAGTAAGTAATCTAAAGTTGTACGTTTAATTTAGCTTTATTTGTTAAATTGGAATAATATAATAGCTTTGTTTCTTTTCCAAAATGATGAACGGTTCAAATATTAATGAATTTGTCAAATACGCATGATCGAATTGAGTTATTACTTGAACTAATAATTCTGAATTTTTAAAAAGGAACGCAATAAATTCTAAAAATACTCTATAGAAAGCATAGAAGCGTGACACTACCATCATAGAAAAAAGCAACAAAAATTTGGATGAGAAACAGGGTCATAAATATAATATATATATATATATATATATATATATATATATATATATATATATATATATATATATATATATATATATATATATATATATATGATATATCAAGGGATCAGTGTAAAAGTGAACCAAGTCCATAAAATTTTTTTTTTCTAAAAATGGGTTTAAAGTTTAAGAAATTACAACTCTTTAACGAAGGCATTTTTTAAAAAAAATTTTGTATGCACTTGGTTCACTTTTACACTGACCCCTCCATATATTCAAGTAGCATCAGTGTCAGTCGCGTCAGTTAGCGTCAATTATTTACAATTTATAATCAACAAATTATATTTTGATTTTAATTATTATTTATAAAAAAATAAATTTGAATAACTTTGCACTTTTATAACGTTACCACGCTAACGACGCTAACCGTAGATATCGTAAATATGGTAGATAATGGGTAGATATCGTAGATATTATTCTTGATTAACTTTTTTTTTTGATAATTTTTTCAAAACTGTACACAAACTGAAATTCTAGTTCAAATTTTTGACAAAAATTCCGAACTGACTGAACTGTTTTGAACTCAGTTCAAATTCAAATTCATAGCAAAAGCAGGCCCGGATCTAATAAGTCCGGGGCCCGATTGGTTTTTTTTTGCGGGGCCCTATATATATTAAATATTTAAATAAAATGTAAATTATATATATATATATATATATATATATATATATATATATATATATATATATATATATATATATATAAACAATTATTACCATTTGATACTAAATACATCCAGGGTCGGATTAACCCTGAGTGCCGCGCTAGGCACCATGAAAAATGCCACTTCTTTTGCTTCAAAAGAAGAAAATCTTAATTTTTCCTACATTTTTTCCGAACTTGTTCTTAAAAGATAACCGACGAGCAAAAAAAAACGTCAATCTTTGCCGTCCTGTTTTTCAAAATCGGCCGCCCCTCGGCCATGGCTACATCTACTTAATGACTAGCGCAGCACAACAATGACTAATGTAAAAAAACGAATGTGAGTGCATCGAGTAAAACACATTTAGAATAGAATATGTAATTGAGGGAGAAAGACAATCTATCCGATGCATTTCATATTTCATACCTGAAACATCCTTCTTAAAAAGATTATGAAATATGTTTCTTTCTTTCTCGCACTTGTATTATAGAAAGAATCCTTCCTGTATATTTTTAATTATTTGAATAATTTATAATTTATCCTTTATCGTTTTAAATTTCGAAAAATAATTTTTTGTTAATTTTATGCTGATGCGGGGCCCCTTCAAGCGCGGGATTTTATCGTTCCAATAGATCGCTCCAATCGCCTTATATCCGGGCCTGAGTAAAAGGAACATTGAACTATCAGTACAAGTATATATATATATATATATATATATATATATATATATATATATATATATATATATATATGTATATATATATATGTATATATATATATATATATATATATATATATATATATATATATATATATATATATGTATATATATATATATATATATATATATATATATGTATATATATATATGTATATATATATATGTATATAAAGAGTGATTTTTTTGCTATTATCTTTTTGGCAACACTAGTTTTGACAGCTCACGCACGTTTTGTATCTTGTGTCACTGTCAAACATCTTCAGTTTGGTCTATAATTTAATCATGAATCGTCTTACAAACGAACAACGCTTGCAAATTATTGAATTTTATTACCAAAATGCGTGCTCTGTTAAGAAAGTTCATCGCGCGCTTCTTCCATTTTATGGTCAGTTTAATCGACCTACTGAGGCTTCTATTCGGGCTATTGTAAAAAAATTTCGCACCAAATTTACATTGTTGGACATTAAACCACCAACACGTTTACGTAGAGTGCGAACTGAAGAAAATATCGCAGCCGTATCGGCCAGTGTTGGTGATGACCGTGAATTATCGATTCGGCGCCGTTCGCAGCAATTGGGCCTCTGTTACTCCACTACGTGGAAAATTTTGCGGAAGGATTTGGGTGTGAAGCCTTATAAGATACAGCTGGTGCAAGAATTGAAGCCAAACGACCTACAACAACGCCAAATTTTTGGTGAATGGGCTCTTGAAAAGTTAGATGAAGATCCACTTTTTTATCGAAGAATTGTGTTCAGCGACGAGGCTCATTTCTGGTTGAACGGATACGTGAACAAGCAAAACTGCCGTATTTGGAGTGAAGAGCAGCCAGAAGCATTGCAAGAGCTACCAATGCATCCACAAAAAACAACCGTTTGGTGCGGATTATGGGCTGGCGGCATCATTGGGCCGTATTTCTTCAAAGATGATGCGAATCACAACGTTACTGTGAATGGTGAGCGCTACCGTGCGATGATAACAAACTTTTTTCTGCCCAAAATGGAAGAGCTTGACTTGCATGACATGTGGTTTCAACAAGACGGTGCCACATGCCACACAGCACGCGAAACAATGGACCAATTGAGAGGCGAGTTCGGTGAACAGTTTATTTCACGCTTGGGACCAGTCAATTGGCCGCCCAGATCGTGCGATTTAACGCCTCTAGACTATTTTTTGTGGGGCTATGTTAAGGCTAATGTCTATAGCGACAAGCCCGCTTCGATTGACGCACTGGAAGCCAACATTGCCAACATTATTCGTGAGATACCGACCGAAATGTTGGAAAGAGTATGCCAAAATTGGACTAAGCGGATGGACCATTTGAGGCGCAGCCGCGGCCAACATTTGCATGAAATAATCTTCAAACATTAAATTATATCGACCCAACTATCGATCCAAATAAATATTTCATGCATTTTTCTGAATTTTATGTGTTTTTTTTTTTTTTACTTTCCGATAGTTCTTATAAAATCACCCATTATATATATATATGTATATATATATATATATATATATATATATATATATATATATATATATATATATATAAATTTTAGTGAATGTTATTTTTGGGCTCTAGGGACCTCAAAACAAATTTCTGCCATATTTTCGGGCTGAACTTCGACTATGGCTAACGCTGTAATAGCGAGTTTCCATTCTGGAAATTCGCTAAAAGACACATTTATGCGTGATGCAATTTCTGCAAAAACATGTCTTGGAATTACATTAAGATTTCTGGCGACGGGAAATTCCTTTGAAGACTACCCAAAAAAATTATTTCAGCAAAATTGTGTCAATAACTTTCAGAGATATAAGCAACCAAATTTTCAAAAATTTAAAAGTAATATAAAGAAAATGATCAACAGTAAATGAAATATTAACGTATCTTTCGGTATTAAAAAAACATCTTTCACAATTCAACTCCAAATCATTAAAAGAAATACTTGTAAGAAATAATGTACTTTGTCTCATATTTTATCATGAAATATTTAAAAATCATTTATCACTAAAGAACCCAGACTTAACATGTGTCTAATACGCACTTGATGTACTGCACAGTCTTAACTTGTCGTTTATTTGTTATTTTTTATGTGTTTCGTATTGGAGAAATGGTTAATGTGTGTGTATGTATATATTTATTTCTAAAGGTACGTATCCACCAAGCACGTAAACTGTTTGTAAATGTTTGCGGACACAAAATTTTTTTGGTAGAAACGATCGTCACGAATGTTTGCAATGGTTTGTCAGTGTTTCGACCAAAGTCGGTACATCAACGGGAATTCGTTGTTTCGTGCGTTTTGTGTTTTTCTTGTTTTACGTTATTTTGTTGTAAATATAACAGAATAGTTTTGTGTTTTAAAAAGGATTATTGTAATTTTAAATTAATAAACGAGTAAAAATAACATGGATTGAGATAATGAAAAATTCCTGCAATTAATCTAATTTTATAAATCAAAATCAGAAATATGGCAAATTACCAATAAAGTTTATTATAATAAAATTAAAGGACAGGATGCGCGGAATTTTCTACTCTCGCCGAACGGGAACTCTCACCGTTCAGAAGTGAAAAGGCCAAAGAAGAAGGCTGAGCCTACTTCGGGAATTATTTTGTTAATTAACTGCCTAGAAATTCCAAAAAGATACATAAGGCTTTTGTAAGAATCTCTTGTAGCTAAAACACATTATCGCTAGGTGTAGTCGGGTCGACGGGTATAGTCTATGTAGTTAATATCTCGTTTAAAAATTTTTGGGCTAATTTGGGAAATTAAAAATTCTAAATCTTCCGATGACATACGGTAAAAATTTTGAAATAAATCACTCCTATTCAAAGGGGTTGAAGGGAGTCAAAATGATGAAAATTTTCGAAACCAGTTAATTGCCAGTATCAAAAATTTCGCCTTCCAGACCAATTTGGAAGTGATATAGAAAAAAGAAAAAATTATTTTTTCAGGTTTTTTCAGATGGTCTGACACTCTCACAGCTCCACCATAATAACCCTAGAGGGTTGAAATTTTGCACATTGATTGATTTAGTATCTAGGCTGTGCCTTTGGGAGGTTTTAAATTTTAATTCGTTCCCACACCACCAAAATCTCATGTTTTTCTGAAGATCTGACACGCATACTGGCTCCCTGAACAAAGCTAGAGGGCAGAAATTTTATATATGCATTGAGTAAGTACACAGACTGGGACTTTTGGAGATTTTAACATTTAGTCCTCAATTTTACCGTTTTTATTTAATATTTAAACAATGAAAAAGCAATCTTCAATCTTATTTAGGTACAATAGTACCTCAGTAATTCAGCCCTCGAAAATTCGGACCCTTCAATGATCCGGCCCGATTCTAAAAGTTGTAGTTTTAAGAGAATAACTGATAACAAATAGTAGATACAATTTTACACACATTTACATTCTATATTTATAGTCAATTAGTACAGTACAAAATAGAATTGTATTGTACAGCAATTAATCACGCGTACAGTGACCTTTCTACTCTACACGTGAAATTACTGTATTTAGGTTTTAGTAATTGAAGGAGCCAGTTTTGAGAAGTGCCTGCAAACCCAGTACATAGGACAGCAGTGCTGACTTCTTAGAGGAGCTATAAGGGGTCTCAAATTCATTACATTTTAAAAGGTCTCTCGATGGTCCGGCTTTTCCGTAAATCCGGCCTACCGGCCGTCCCTTTAAGCCGGATTATCGAGGTCTTACTGTATCTTAAAAATTTCGAAGATGGAGGGAAAATGCAACTCTAGTGGCAGAGCTTTGCTGCTCACGATTTTTTAAAAATTTGTTTGAAATTGTAGATTTAAGTGTAAACATGTAATACGTATTAAAGTAAATGTACAATGTACATGTGTTTTTAATTTTTATTGAACTATTGTCCTTTTTGTATGAAATAGGCTGTATTTGTTCCTATTATAAAGTAATAAAAAAGGTATAAATGTATCTAACAAGGAATGTTACGGAAGTGTACCCCTGCGATTTTGTTCATTTTAAGACATATTGTAGTACTTGACAAATTAAGAAACATATTTTAATAATACGTGCCCAATCCCATATTTAGGGGGTAAAACAACCCTTCAAAAATTTCTTGAAAAATCATATTTTGGTATTTTTTCCATACTAGCCTTTATGTGATTTTGATGAAAAATGGTCAAATGATTTAGACTGAGGTTACAGTACTATAGAATTTTTTTCATTGGAGTCACTTAATTTTTAAGGGGTGAAACTCCCCTAAGAGTGGGTTTTTAAAAAGTTTTTTAGGGAAATCATAGCTCAAATTTTTTAAAATTCTGTAAAAAGGCTATAAGTTATTAGTTAATAAATAATACGTGTTACCCACTGTAGTGGCGCGGCAAAACTGGGGGGCTATGGGGGGCTTTATACGGGAACGAAATTTTTAACAAAAATTAAATATTTTGGGTTTTTCTCACTATAAAATTTATAAAATAACAAAAATAAGGTAATTAGCACATACCGTCAAAGAAATAACAGTCATGAAAATAATATATAATAGTATAATGCTACTCAATTACGATATCAATCTTCATTCTCGTAACAACATAATAAAGCTACAATCACTGATTCATAACCAATTTTCTTCTACTCGATATCAAAACTTATTCCGTTATTCATGGTACAAAAGCGGATACATAAGTAAGAAGCCAGAAAAATTTGAGAATCCAGTTGCATTTGCTCTCCAAGGAAATTTGTCCCCCAAATGCGAAATTGAAGGTTGTGAAGAATTATCTACAGTCGACTTTCATTAATGCAAACCTGCGATAATTCGAACCTCTCTATAATTCAAAGTCATCACGAGTTCCCTACAAATATAAAATATTACGAGTTAACGAGAGTCGATTATCAAACACTATAATAAACTTCGTAATATTTTAAGACTGCCTCGAGTTTCGAATTAACGAGAGTCGACTGTATTCTAAGATGTTCTTGGTGCAAGAAATAGCTCTGCTTAAAATTATTCTTTGAAGAATATCATTACTGCGAAAATTATCATCCATAATTCTAATTAACATTTTTTAATACTTCTATAATATTTTATAAATACATTGTAAAATACAGGCATACTGTAGCAATTTAACGTCTGCTTATTGTACCACTAATCAACATCTACTCAAAATTATAAATAAAACTTAATTTATATTTTTACTTGTATATTCTTCCACTATTTCATAATCCATCACATTTAATTGCAAGCTACAATCCAAAATTTTTTTTCATAATGCTATTTCAGTGTTTCAGAACTATCTATTTCAAGTCAAAGAGTTTTGCAGTTAACCTTATTTTTGCTATTTTATAAATTTTATAGCGAGGGAAACCCAAAATATTTTTGTTAAAAATTTCGTTCTCATATAGAGCCCCCCCCCCCATAGCCCCCCAGCTACGCCGCGCCACTACAGTGGGTAATACGTATTATTTATTAACTAATAACTTGTAGCCTTTTTACAGAATCTTAAAGAATTTGGGCTATGATTTCCCTAAAAATTTTTTTTAAAAACCCACTCTTAGGGGTGTTTCACCCCTTAAAAATTAAGTGACCCCAATGAAAAAAATTCTATAGTAATGTAACCTCAGTCTAAATCTTTTGACCACTTTTCATCAAAATTGCATAAGGGCTAGTATGGGCAAAATACCAAAATGTGATTTTTCAGGAAATTTTTGAATGGGTGTTTTACCTCCTGAATATGGGATTGGGCACGTATAATTAAAATATGTTTGTTACTTTGTCAAGTACTACAATATATCTTAAAATGAGCAAAATCGCAGAGGTACACTACCGTAACATTCCTTGTAAGTGGTTTATTCTACATGCTTTAGATATACAGTTGCAGTGTGTGAGATACGTATCCTTGGTAATTTTTGTAAATATTGTTATTGCATTTTTAATGATTTTCAATTTTGTATATTCGTTTTATGTTTTGTAAATTTAATCAGTTCCTGTTTTGTATACGAGTGTGTCAGTATTTGTGTATCAGTATTTGTTTTAATTGTTAAAAATGGGTAATACAAAAATGTACTCTAAACATCGACCATTATCTTGTCCTAGGAAAAGTAGAAAGGCAGCTTCGCGTAATGCAGTTAGTGTTAAGCGGTAAGTAATCTGATGTAATTTGATGTAAATTAATTTTAAATTTCTAATTCAGAACTTCCATCGAATTTTTAGTGATACAGGTAATCTTTGAATATATTATGGCTACACTTTGGCTTTAGACAGGTGGAAAATTTCGAAACTGAAAATTCATTTAGAGGATTTGAAATAGAATTGCCAGAATTGCTACCCCATATAAGCAACAGCCAGACTGACTCAATAGAAGGACGACGAATTATTGACGTGAAGCACTTTTTAACTAATATTTTAAGCAGTGGTAGACATTCACTGTTTGATTTTTCTATCGTTGACATGGAGATTGAATCAGAGACAAGAACTGGTCTTGAATCTGTATTGCATTTAAAATGTAAAATGTGTGGCATTAAAAAAAGTATTAGCACAGATGGTCAAAATGAATTTAACGTGAATTTATTGGCATTAGCTGGAATCATGTCAACTGGCGGAAGATATACAACTTTGGATACATTTTGTGCAGCATTAAATATCCCATCCATGAGCCATCGAACATACACTAAGTTCGAAAGTGATCTCGGAGATACTATTGAAAGAAATTCGTGGAAAAGTATGGAAAGTGCAGCACTGGAAGAAGAGCGTTTGGCAAAAGAGGCTGGTGAAATTGATGCAGAAGGCAGAGCATGTATAACCGTTGTAGCTGACGGAGCATGGAGTAAAAGAACATATCGTACAAATTATGATGCTCCATCGGGTGTGGTTAGTAAATTGCTGTAAATTTTCACAAATATTTAAAAATGATTATGATATCAATGTAAAATGTTTGCGTTTTCAGGGTTGTATTGTTGGATTACGTACTAAAAAAGTACTTTTCGTTGGAGTACGAAATAAGTACTGTTCGATCTGCGCCAGATCCACATATAAGAATACTAAAATACCCACTCATTGTTGTTATAAGAACTGGAGTGGTTCATCATAAACTTCAATGGAAGCTGATATTATTACTGACGGGTTCAGGAACAGCATTAAAATGTATAATCTTTTATATACGAAACTTGTAGGAGATGGTGACAGTAGTGTGTATAAAAAAATTATTCAAGAGAGGCCTTACGGAAACATTCCGGTAGTCAAAATTGATTGTAGAAATCATTTATTAAAAAACTATTGTCATCGATTAAAAGATTTAAGTAAAAATCATATTCTTCCTCTTTAAAGAAGATTAATATTAGTTTAAGAAAAAAGTTAGAAAATAATATAAAGAAATTGAGAACTGCAGTTAGCAAATTAATAATGTACCGAAGGTCCGAAGACCAGTTATGGGAGACGAAGGTGGCAAATTTAAAAAAAAAGATATTTTAAATAGTCCTCGGCATGTTTTGGCGACCACGCAAACTGTGCGAGCTATTTTTGTACAAAAAAAAAAAAAAAAAAGCAACGAAGACCCAAACGTTATAGAAGCGATGAAAATTTGTGGATTATGGACAGACATTTTATTGTGTATGAATCGTTTATTAAATAATGTAAATGGTTTATTACATAACTAATATGACAAATAATACGGCAGAAACATATAACGCGGTTATGTCAAAATTTATAGGTGGCAAAAGAATTAACTTCTCTTTACGAAGATCTTACAAAATACGGTGTGAAGCTGCAGCATTGTCATACAATTCAGAAGGGGACTTTTTAGGCAGTTTATGCAAGGATAAGAAAACGAAATTAATAAAACAGAAATACTTAATATTTTTAGCCAAAAAAAAATTGCGACGTGCAATTAGGAAAAAAATATGTGAATATAAAAAGGAAATATTCAACAAAAGGAACTGATAATGACTATGGGTCTGAAGCTGTTCCTGAACCCGATCTTTTGCCTGAAATTTATCAGGAAAAAAAGGCCAATTTTATGAAACAATTAGCTCTTTCAATTGAAGAAATAAAAAAAACTGGAAAGGGCAACTATTAGGCAAGCTTGTTCTGAAAAATGGGTTTCAGAACGACAGATTCGTTTAACAGCTTCTAATTTTGGTGCCGTTTGTAAACGAAGGAAATTGTCAGCCAGTAATTTTACCAAATCATTGTTATATTCAAATTTTTCCAAATCTATTGCCACTAAATATGGGAATGATTTTGAACCACTTGTGAAAAATGATTTAGCAACAATTTTAAATAAGAAAATAAAAGATTGTGGACTTTTTGTTCATAAGAGATTAAAATTTCTAGCAGCGAGTCTTGACGGATTAATTGATGAAGATGGCATAATTGAAATAAAATGTCCATATATTTGTAAAAACATGACTCCATCAGAAGGTATTTTACAAAAAAAAAAAAAAATCAAATACACCGTTCTAGACGAAAATGGAAATTTACAGTTAAAGAAAACTCACAATTATTATTATCAAGTGATGGGACAGTTAGAAATAACTGAAAAAAATTTTTTGTTTATCTGTATTATGGACTCCAAAGGGTCTCTTATTCGAAAAAATTTGGAGGGATCAAAATTTCTGAAAGAATAAAATGGAAAAAAAACTTACTGAATTTTATGACTCCAAATTATTACCAGAAATATTAGACACACAACATACACGAAAACAAAATTCGGGGCTAACTTTTATTTATTTTATTTTTTTTTGTTTTTTCGTGTAATAGGCTATTGACAATGTAGTTGAATAACGAACTAATTCGTTACAAGTGTTTTATTGTTTCATATGTTAAGTTGTACCCGAAAGATGATAGATCCACAAAGTGCTATTAAATTTAGGCTTAGGCTTTTACGAATGGCGTAAATTTATCGACTCTTAAGTTTTTTAACTATAACACAAAAACTATGCATTTTTCGTAAATAAACATGATTAGATTTTTTGTAGAGAATTTTTCTTATCGAAACGGCACTTTATAAACTCAAGAAACTTTTTTCTCAACAAAATAAGTCAAAAAAACTATCTTTAAAAAAATTCAACCTTTCGTCTTTTTTTTTTTTGAATTTTTATATATAACTTTCTTCTGAGTGGATTTAGGTATAAACACTGGTTCACAAAAAAGAAAACTGACTAATTTTTGATAAAAATTAGTTGAGATACAGTCGTTTAAAGTTACCTCTATAGTTTGTAAGTTTAGTCAGTGCGGGGAATAAACAATCATAAATAAGTTTTTCAAATTTATTCAATTTTACTGTTAATACCATAATTTTTTATAATACTTTATAAAATAATTTTTTATTTAAAATTAAAATAATCAAACTTATTATGCGTAATTTCTTTTTTTCTTATAGTTATTGATAATCCTACCACAAGGCAATAATAAAACAAGCCTACCACAAGGCAATATCTAATAAAAAAAGACAAATATACTACTAACTACTAAATTATATTACATTACCCTTATTTGAAGTGTTGTAGTTAGGTTTCTTTGACAGATAATTGGCATATATAAAATATTAACCCCTTTAGCGGCTCATGTAAAACTAACCAAATAAAATAATCTTTGATAATACTTAATTTAATTACATAATTCTATGGCCTACCCATTCGATAATTTTTGCTTTAGTAATGCTTTTACGATAGCAGATGACAGCATCTTACAGTTACCAACACGAGGCGAGTTCAAGTCGGGAGAGTCATTCAAGTTGTATAATTCATATGACGAGCTGTGCTCGGGATAGCCGCTAAAGGGGTTAAAAAAAGAGGTAAAATACATTTTAAATTGTAAACGTATATTTCGACTCTTTTTAGCATATTTGTTTTTTAACCAAATGATTAAAATTTAACAATTTTCAAAAATCTACCTCCGCTTGTTTGCTCCAAAACAAGCTGCCCGCAAGCAAATACGCTCGTATAGCCTTAAGTTGATTTCTGAAGATGTATTACTTTTCTAATCGTACTAACGGAAAAAAAATATAATACATTAATGAATCACAACGTTTTTATGAAAAAACGGGACTCCCGCATTATCTTGGATTTATAGATGGAAACATATAAATATAAAGAGCCATCAAATTCCGGTTCATTTTATTTTACTTATAAAAAAACATTTAGCGTCGTACTTATGGCAGCAATTAATGCTGATTCAGAATTCCTCATGGTACATGTAGGAACAAATGGCCGAATTTCAGATGGAGGAGTACTGGCAAATGCAGGTTTTTTTTTTTTATAAACTCAGTAATAAAAAACTTGGCCTACCAAATCCTTCAGAACTTGTTCCTGACGGAGATCTTTTACCGTACGTTTTTGTTAGGGATAACGCATTTTCTTTGCGGCCAGATTTACTAAAGCCATACGTTCACAATAATTTAAGAAATGGTAAAATATTTTTTAACAGAAAACTCAACTCTGCTAGAGCAAAAGTAGAAAATACATTTGGCATATTAAAATTGCGTTTTCGAAGTCTTTTTACCACAATTAATTTGTGCCCAGAAAAAGTGGACACAAATTGTGCTGTCGTGTTGCTACTTACACAATGTACCCGAAGTTCCGAACTTTCAATGAACGAAAATTAGAAAATTGGAAACAGGCGGAAATACATAGGTGGAAGACCAAATATGAAGTATGTAGTGCAGTAGATCAGAAAAACAGTAGCAGTTACTACCGCCCATCGAAAACTACACGTTATAGAATAGAAATTTTATTTCAATTTAATATGATTTTACAACCCTTAAGCCATGATGGAAAAATTGTTTATATTTTTTCTGGCTTCTTTTGTGCTGCAAGAGCTATATTTTGATATTATTTCATCCGTTGATATAACTATAAAAATTGTTGTATAACTCACTCATGTTGGTATTCACCAAGACTGATTTATCTCTTAGTAAACTAAAGGTTAAATTTTATTCTTACGAATATATTTTTTTATTATTCACCAATGTTTTTAATTCCATAGATTACTAACCATTGGTTAGCCTATTTTTAAATGTAATTGAAATGGTAGATCTACAATTTTTTTTATGTTACAATGGTTATTATGGTCACTACGCATGCTCAATAAATGCATGTAAATGAAGACATCTTTTTTTTAGGGCCCGAAGGACCCTATTAACTTATTTGTGTGACAGAAGCATTATTATTATTAATGTGTCGAAAACTTTATTGACATTTCTATGAAAATATATTCTCACTTTTGTGGGGCTATTTTTAAAACAGAAAAAAAACTACATATTAATGAAATTTTTTAACCAAAACAGATAGTTTGACATTCAAATAGTCGTACTATTATTAAATTTAAGGCTAACTTAACAACCAGAGGCAAGAAAACAAACAAATAACATTAAAAAATTTCTCACGTCCCTGTGTACAAATATATGTATTATACTGATGTTGAAAGCGTAGTTTACACGATACAATAATTTTTTCTTACTGTCCCATAATTCCAAAATATCTTTATATTTGATACTGAACAATATTAATTTGCTATAATAGCTTTGAGGACATTTAATAGCAAATTAAATATATTTTTTTATTCATTTTGCATGTTCAAAAGCTAATTTATTGGAATTTATAACTTAGTAAGTTGTAATTGAGTATTAAGTGATGTGTCAAGTTTGCACATGGTCACATGTAAACTCAACTATATTATATGATCTGTTTTTTTAGTTTGTGCAACCTAAAAAATAAAAATATTATACATATTATACATATGGGTAGTTTTCCATTTAGAAAACACAAACAACATTGGCAAGTGCATTTATTTTTTCACAAAAACTACTTTTTTTTTAAATTTTATTGCAATACTAACGTTTTAATTGCTTTTAAATGCAATTAAAAGGTTAGTCTTGCATTAAATTTAAAAAATTATTTTTTTGTAAAAAAACAAATGCATTGTGTTACACAGTGTCGTTTGTGTGTCCTTAATGGAACACGGCCATTGTATTGCCAAGTGAGGAAACACCGTATGTTGGGATAACTCGGATCACAGTAAAATGGGACACATTGTACTGTATATTAAAATTAACGTTTTGAGGAAATTTAATTAAATTCAAATATTTTTATTAAAAATTAATGCGAGAATGTAACAATACTTAATAATTAAATAAAATTTCGATAATTATTAAATTTAGATTAATTTGCATAAACATATCCCAAAAATTTTTAATCGATTGCAATGAAATGACGTCGCATATAACAAATGATGAATACGATAAATACCAGGAATACCATGAATACGTTAATGTGTACGTTTGTTAAGAATTAGTACTCACAACTTGTAGGTAAAAAATGTCGTGTAAACATATCGAAACAGTACTAAGCAGCAGTAAAATTGCGAGTGCAAGTGAATGAAACTCAGTTCTATTTACTAATGACACGTGGATACCCCCACCACAATTCTACGGTTGTCCACTGATTGTTGCAATGTACATGATACCATTTTTAACATGCCTCACATATGGTTCATATCGTACATAAGAACATAAATGAGACCAGTGATTATTTTAAGGTTTATTTTAAATTTTATATTGAAGGAGTGTTTTTGGGTACATATCGCACACCTATATATCTATACAGACACAACTCGAGCACTGAAGGTAAAGAAATTAGGTCCTTATAGATCAGATCTATAAGGACCTAATTTCTTTACCTTCAGTGTTCGAGTTGTATCTGTTTAGATCTAGGTGTGCGATATATATATATATATATATATATATATATATATATATATATATATATATATATATATATGGTGTTTTTTACTTACAGTTTCACTTGTATCACTTCACTTCTGATCTAATTTTTTAATATTATATCTTTATTTTTGTTAGCAGGCCTATGCAAGAAGGAATTGAACATCCAGAATGTGAATTTAAAATGAAGTTACTGTTTAGTATACAATTTTAATAAGGCAACTATTAACTAAATTAAAAACTTAACCTATTGGTTAAAGTTAATTTTATAAATCAGAGGAAATAGACAGTAGGATTATTTATTAATACACTCTTTGAAGACCTGAAGAATGATGAAAATAAAATTTTTCAACTAATTTCGGGTGTTTGCTCTTTTGATTAGTTACTTGGCGAACTTAAGGATTCATCGAAACGTCAAAACACACAATTTCGAAATTACATACAATGTATTAAAATACTGGTTACCACATTCAACATTAGTTTCATCCATTTCATAAATGAAATTAATAATTAACATAAAGTTCAACAAAATAATATTACTGCCGTACGTTAAAAAACGGTCAAATGTGAAAGCATCAGTTTAATTGCATACACTACTGAGTTAAAAACGCCGTACGGCAACCGTCAAGTGCAGTGGCAAGTACATAGTAAAAAGGATGTAATTATAGTATGTCTACTATAAATTATAATATGGTTGCTAACACGGTATTTTGCCGTGGCCGTGTAATGTGAAAGGTCCAATGCTCTTCTTCAGTCCACTAAAAAAATGCGATCGTACGGTTTTTTGCTGTCATTTTAAAGAAATGGCGCGTTTTCACTAATTTGAATATTTGTTGAAAAATAGTGATTTTCAAAATAAAATTTCTAAATAGTTATCAGATCTTTTAATATATCATCATTAAAATTGGACATATGTAATGATAATGCATAGAATTATTTAACATTTGACACAAATTTTAAATACAGTCAAGTACCGTATTGACACAACACTTTGTTTTTAGAGAACTTTCTAGTGATGTATATAAATCCTGGATTGGACCGACTAGAGGGACTGTTCAGGTAAAATTGGGGGTAAATTTTGAAATAGAATTAAACTATTCAAGATAGGATAAAAAGCTAAACGACAATATTGTAGTCCAACTGACGCTTTACAAAAAAGTTCCATATATATATATAACTGAGGGCCCTAACTTAATGCGTGTCAACCACGCACTTGACGAATTTTGACAAATTAGTTCAATATCATTGATATATGAATAGTATGGATGCGCCCCTACCTACTTTTTATATACACTCAATTAAAGTCACCACTAACAACAACTGGAGACTATGAGTCGTCAATATTACTTTGGTTTTAATCTAGTATTGTGCAAATTTGATTGTGATTATTTTAAAATTTTAACTTTTTTTAAAAATAATTATGTGCGTTGCTTATGGCTGTACCAAATCTACGAGTAAAAACTACGAAGGAATTCATTTTTTTACATAAGAAAATATTTGAATTTAATTCTCACTTATTAAAATTGGAATTAAACCTAATTTTAAAAACTTTAATTCAGATATTTACTAATCATGAAATATTACGTATTTTATCTACAGTTTAAAATAAGTTGTTTTTTTTTTCTAATGCATGGAAATATTTTAAATTCTATTTTTATGTGAGAAAACGTTAATTTTGTTAATTTTAAATTATGGCGTCCTTAGCAACCACTATGGCGACCCTAGCAACAGCCAGTGCCGTAGCTCAACTATCTCCACTACTTTAAATAAATATACCTTAGGTATGTTTTAAAATAGATAGATGAAAGAAAGTAGAGAATAATTTTTCAGTTTTCTTTTCTAGTATTACAAAAATTTTTAATTTTATGTATTAATTGATGACCTTTCCCAGCGCCATTACGAATGAAAAAATTTTTTTACCTATTCATAAGAATATATTAAAACTGATAGATATATAACGTTGTAATTAAAAATATGATTTAAATATATGAAATGATATACAATATTATTAGGCTATTGGTTTGTATCATTAATCGGAATAATACAATTTTTTTTTTTAAAACTCCTCATAGATTTCTAAAAGATAAAAGAAAACGAAAACTTTGGGTGGAAGCTATAAAACGAATAGGTTGGATCATATAGATGTATTACACACATTTAGTGTAATTATTAAGTATTCAATGTAAGTAAATGCAAAAAATATAAATATATTAAATAATTATAAATATATATTTTTTATATTTTTACATCACAATTATTATTGTAACCAAAAATACAATTTAAAATAAAAACTTTGAAAAATTCCTTTAATTTTTTGTTTAAATATACATAATTTTAGAACGCTACTGACTTGGACAAGTTTGAGACTCATGCTTCACTTAAGACTGCATTGGTGATATCTATAGTATTCATATATCAATGTTCAATATTTATCATTGTGCTAACCATACATTTTTGACGAGAAATAAATTTAAAAAAAAATTATATAACCATAAATAAAAATAATATAAATATAACAAAAAAACAAGTAAACAAAATTAAAAAAATGTCGAATGAAAAAAGAATACGGTGCAGAAATTACACCGTAGAAGAAAAGCAGGAGCTTATACATTTAGTTGAAGAATATAAAAATATAGTGGAAAATAAGAAAACAGACGCAATTAATTCGCGGGAAGAAAGTAAATGTTGGGAGAATATTGCCTACAGATTTAATTCTATTTCCAAAACTGGCTTGCGAACCAGTCCCCAACTAAAGCAATTGTGGAAAAGCATAAAGAAAACTTAAAAAAAAGAAATTCAGACCAAAAGGTAATAAACGTTTAATATATTACTGCAGTTTAATTTCAGTTAAAATGCAAGCAAAATTATAAATTAATAATTCAATTTATTTTTTGGTCGAAACTTACTTAACTGGAGTGGGACCTGAAAATTTTTTTTAAGAAATATGGATACTAGATTGTTGGCAGTACTGGGCCCTCAACTATCCAGTCTAAATAATATCTATGATCCAGAACAAATGAAATATAAATCTAATATTGCTCCAGTTACATCATTATCTCCATTACGTATCAACAATTAAAAAAAAAATTTTTTTAAATATTGTAAACAGAACTTAAATATAATTAGTATTTAAATAATATACAATTTTGAAGATAATAATGGTCTATTATTTAAAAATATGTAAAATTAACTAAACTGAAATATGTTCGTTATTTAAACGAATGTAAACAAAATATCACGAAAGTTAAAATATACCACGGTATGTAGAATAGAAACCCAGTAGCTTCTACCATTTCAACAGCCGTAAAAAGTAAATGTCGATCTACTGCATAGTAAAATTCATAATATATAGGCTGTTTCCATTTAAGTACCACCTAAGCTACGAACAACCATTACTTGTACGTTGAAATGCGGTCCACGTATGACATCCTCATCACTATCATAACAAATATCAGATTTGACTTTCATTTCGTCAAAAGAGAGTACTACGTCTTTTTCAAAATCCTTAAACACAACTGACTGTGATTTTTGTTGTTGACTGGCTGAAAAAATTGTTTTAAAATCGTTTATACGAGTTTCTAATGCTGCAATTTGAAATTTCGCTGTTTTTAAATCTTCTGCAATTCTTTTGTTTTCTTCTTTTAATAAATGATTTCGTTTTTTAGTTTGTTTATTTCACTATTTTCAATACTAACAGTATTTGTTAATTCTGACAATGAACTTTCTTCTAAATGCGAAACATTATGATTATATGACGCAGTCATACTTTCAGTTTCTTTGAAAGTGTTTTCTTCGTTCTTATTTCTTAAAAGAAGATCCACAAATTTTTTAGCCGTTCGTTTATTAGCCCGTTAATGTCTCCAGTTGTCATTATTAGAGTCTCTTACAGTTGCAATTTTCAAATGGGTAACTAAAGTTTGTTTTAAAATATGTTTACTTTTGCAGTTAAATAGTTCCGATCTTAAATCACGTTCATAATCATTCTCGTCGAAATGAGAAGAACAGACACGAGCGGTTTTCGATGTTAAAACTATGTACCCACTGTTTCCGTAACTGTCCATCTTTAGAAAACCGATGAAATCTAATATTTAATTTGTCAGTGGTTCTGCTATGGTTACTACAGCCGCCAATCACACAGCAAGGCATAGTAACTTAAAATTAATAAATAAATTACACCAGAACTTCTTAAAGTTGTGACATAGTCCGGACACACACATGAAAGTCACATTTATCGAGACGCACATTGGCGGCTCGCAAAAATCTATATTATAAAAATGTCATTTAATTAGAATCTGTGTTTGCATTATTTTAGTTTACTATTAGTTAACTTAACTTTGTAGTCGATTGATTTACTCGCTATTGAAACGAATATGTTGTAGAACAGTAAGAAATAAGCGACACGTATTTTTTATACCTGCAGAAAAACGGTTGGAAAGAGTGAAATCGCTCTTTAAAAATTAGGGTAAAAGTTGAATTTTTCAAATATGTATCTCAAAAACGGTGAGAGACAGATAAAATAAAGCACAAGTGTGCTATGTTGCTTTTTAAAAAAGCTATCTACTAATATGTCAATACGTGAATATTACCACAATAAAAGTACTTCCGAATTTGGATTACCTAAATGATTAATGTAAATGACTTTATTATGTTTGCTTTTAAATGATAAATACTTGTCATTATCGAAAACTTTGATCGTAAATATCTCGTAAACGGAGCGTCGTAGCGAAAAAATAACGAAATTTTTGAAGGCTTAAGCGAAGCAAGTTGTGGGTATTTCAAACACATTGCGACTGTCAAAACCTACTTTTCGTTATCGAAAATTATCGATACCGAGTTACGTACCATAAATTAATTATAACTGGTTACTTTAGGCTGCATTAGTGTCATTGAGTTAGTCAGCAATAGAAAATTTTTCAAAAAATTAGTTTTCGCTACTTTTCGTAACTGCAAACTTTCAATCGTAAATATCTCGTAAACGGTGCGTCGTAGCGAAAAAATAACGAAATTTTTGAAGGCTTAAGCGAAGCAAGTTGTGGGTATTCCGAACATATTACGACTGTCAAAACTTACTTTTCGTTATCCAAAATTATCGATACCGAGTTACGTACCATAAATTGGTTATAATTGGTGACTTTAGGCTCCATTTGTGTCATTGAGTTAGTCAGTAATAGAAAATTTTTTCAAAAATTGTATTTCGTTACTTTTTGTAATTGTAAACTTTCAGTCGTAAATATCTCGTAAACGGTGCATCATAGCGAAAAAATAACGAAATTTTTGAAGGCTTAAGCGAAGTAAGTTGTGGGTATTCCGAACATATTGCGACTATTAAAACGTGGTTTTCATTATCGAAAATTATCGATGTCGAAAATAACGATATTTCACTTAGTAAAAATAAATGAAATTTAATGTTATATTAATGAATATAAGTGACGACTTTTAGAAAACTAGGAAAGATGTCGAAAATTAACTTCATCATCGAATTCGTCAGCGTAGGAGACGCCAAATAGTGAAAGCTGGCAAATATTCTAGAATATTCTATTCATCAACTAACAAAGGTATCGAAAAACCGGTTGCACTATTTAACTGGTCATCAGAAAAAAGACGAAATATCACATTTTGATAAATGTTCTAGAATATTCTATTCTAGCTAAACATATCATTCTAGAATGTTTCCCAAAGTGGGACACTTAGTTTATATTAGTTTAATTTTGGTTGGACAATTAAATGGTGCAAACGATTTTTCAATATCTTTGTTAGTTAACAAATAGAATATTCTAGAACATTTCCCAATAAGCTATTTGGACTCTCTTTAGGTAACTAATTCAATGGCGACGACTGTTTTGGATATCTTTGCTAGCTGACCAATAGAATATTCCAGAACATTTATCAAGTTATGCTATTTGGCCTCTTTTTCAGTGACCAATTAAATGCTGTACTTGATTTTTCGATGTCTTTGCTAGTTGACAAATAGAACATTCTAGAATTTTTGTCAAGCTGTGTTGCTTAATCGAATTTTTAGTGATTAATTCAATAGTGAAATCTGTTTTTTGATATTTCTGCTAGTTGATGATTAGAATATTCTAGAATTTTACGTTACTCATTTTGCATTTGCATTTTGCATCTTACGTATGCAGAATATGTGCATATATGTATGCAATAAAATTTTAAAATTTAATGACAATAGTACCTATGGCCCTGACTTTGGCTTGGTACATAAAATTTCACCAACACAGATAAACGATAACATATCTGTGAGAGGAGAACCCCATTAAGTCGCTGACGTCACTACTAAGTCGGAATACGTACCATTACATTTCCACTGTAAATAAAGTTTGAAAAAATTTTATTTTGTTTTAAAATATTTTTAATTTTAATTATTAAAGCCGCCACTGTTTTTTGTTGTTTACATCAAACTTACATACACATATGCAAATAACTACGTATTGTACTTGTTATCTCGTGAGTATGTATGTGTGAAGTCACACTCTGGGAAGTTCACACTCTTAGAAGTTCTGCTGTAACAAAAATCAGAACAAACTGAAATGAATTAAATAAAAACGCACACAAAAATTAAAAATTAAACAAAACAAATGGACGAAAGTTTCATACGTTGTTGTTCACTGGCAAATGCATGTAGGGCTTGTAGTAGCGTCTTAAGTGCACAGAGACACAGAGAGTGGGCACCACCTACGTCATCACACTCTCTGTTTTCTGCGCATCGATACCCTGATACCTATCGTATATATTCTACCAAAAAGTATATATCTTATATACTTATAAGAGAGATAAACTCAAACACATTCAGCGATTAGATTCGATTGAGTGAACATCGACTCGCCTAGCTGAATATAATCATTGGAGTTTTTATATTCATAATTTTCTATTATGAATATATGTGTATTATTTATGAGTATTTACTATTTATTGTCACTCACAATGAAAATTTTATTTTAATTTTATTTTTTCTAATCAATTTTCAAAATTTCTGTTTCAGGTATCCAGAAATTGAAAAACAATAAAACTGTCTACAAGAAACAGATTATTGACGGGAATAAGTTGCGCTTCACGGCAGTGAGAATAAACAAGAAGACCGTTCGGCTAGCGACAGCCGAACAGAAGAAAGAAGGGCCATCCTGCGCTTCGGACAGGATGAAAACGGACCCATGCCATTCGGGATTTGAAATCCCAAAGAAGACGTCCAAAAGGCTGCCGTCGTCTCCTATCCCCGCCCCATTGGAGCATGCAATTAAATTTGCAGCTCTAGTGTTCCAGCCATCTGCCGCCGCCGCCGCCCCGACTGCTGATACCCAGAAGCCGGTACCAAAACCACCTTCCGAACCCGCTGCTACAGCACCCGCCGCTCCCGACGTCGGCTTCCACCAATCGTTCTGCATGAACGACCCAAATCGCACGCGCAGCTCGTCGAGTTGTGCAAGATGACCTGCACAAGGCCATGCACCTTTAAATACTCGCGGTTCGAGTGCCGCATCTTCGTGGAGAACCCAGCCGATCGGGTCAATCTATTACGGGTTTCAGAGGGCAAGGTGGATCATCACACCTATACCCTACCGGAAGAGAACCCGACGGAGGTGGTACTCCGAGGAATGCCGATGGACAGCGCCGAGGACATAAAGCAGGAGTTAGGCGAAAAGTTCAGCGTCATAGCTGTCTTTGAAATGAAAGGGCGTACAGTGGGAAGTTATAAGGTTAACTTCGCCAGTGGGACTTCATTGTCCCAAATAAAGAAGATCTCGTATGTCTTGGGAACCCGGACATACTGGGAACGCTATAACAAGACCGGCAGCACTACACAATGTTTCAGGTGCCAGAAGCACGGGCACGCACCTCGAAACTGTGGCAGCCAACATCGGTGCGGGAAATGCGGTGACACGCACGCCACGGAGACCTGTACGAAGACCAGGGATACTCCAGCCACCTGCGCCAACTGCCGAGAGTCACATCCGGCAAATTACCGGCAGTGTCCAGCCCTCCTGGAATACCAGTGAAGAGTGCAGTCCAGGCGCACGCCCCCAAAGCGACCTGCATTCGTTCCGGCACCGGTCCCCACTTTCAACCCCTGGTTCAAGACCGCAACAACAGCTCCTGCTCCAGTTGTTCCAGCACCGGTCCCAGTTCTGGAGAACGTACACCACTTCCCAGCACTTCCACAACGGCGGCAACCTCCCTCACAAAAGCCATCAGCAACTGCTCCTGCCCCACCACCTGCACCAGCTCCAAGAATTCCCGCCCCCGTTTCTGAAACAACACAAGCTCCAATCCCATCCACATCCAGTTCTGGATCATCATCGGATGATCTTTTCACACTCGTCACAGAGCTGAATCAACTGAATCAGTTATGCGATATCAAAACCATGATCCAGTCTGTTCGTGAATTGAACAGCAAACTTCGTAGTTGCTCCGATGTCTTCCAACGTGCCATTGCTATCTACGAGTGGGCCAGCCGCTTTAACTAAGCGGTTTTGCCTACTCAACCTGAACATCGGCGGTGGTCTTTTGATGAAGAAAGAACAACTTCTCGCTCTGCTGCACACCCACAACGTTGATGCTGCTGCCATCACAGAGACCTGGCTCAAACCTAATAAAACTTTTTCTGTTCCAGGCTACAAAATTCACCGTAGAGACAGGAAACTCCGCCAAGGAGGGGGGGTAGCACTGCTCATCCGAAAGGGTGTCAAGCAGAGTGCAATGCCGGACCTCGAAATCGAGACCGAACATGTCAGCGTGGTGATCGAGGCGACGCCACCATTCACCGTCACCGTCGCCTACACACTGGGCCAAATTGATGCGGACGACTTCGAGAAGCTCCTCAACCGCAGTCCTCACACATTACTGACTGGCGACTTTAACGCGTTCCACCCAGCGTGGAATAAGGCAACGACTGACATCAACACCAACGGGAGGATTTTAATGCGGCTTCTCGAAGAGACAAGAACCGAACTACTGTTCCCGGACGGTCCCACACACTACCCGTGAGCAGAAGGACTCCTTTGCAACACCATCGATCTAACCATCGCCAAAAACATGAATACCCGTTCCTGTCATACCTACACCATCCAAGGACCTGAATCCGACCACGTTCCTGTCATCACGGACTTCTGCTTTCGTGTGAAAAAACCTAAACCCGTAACAGTGCCGGATTTTGGTAATGCGGACAGGAGCAAATTCAGGACTATGATAAACGAAGGTATCAATGTTCGAAAGGATATTGAAACTATTCGTGATGTCGACACTGTCCTGGAGGAGCTGCAGCACGAAATTAGCGAAGCCAGTAAGTATTGTATCCCGACCAAACGTGTCCCCAGCGCCTACACCTACAACCCGAGTCCCGAAATCCTTGAACTAATTCGGGAACGGAACAGACAAAGACGACTGTACCAGCGGACAAGACAGATACATTACAAGGACTTACAGACGGACCTAACCAGACAGATACGTGACAAAATACGCGACGAACGCGGACGACTATTTAACGACTACGTTGAACACCGGATTGACTCCAACCAGGACTTTTAGCAGCTAATTCGCTCGTTCAAACCACGTGACGCGACAATACCGGCACTAAACAAAGACAATTTGTTAGTTACAGATTCTTCGGAGAAAATCAAAATTATCCCGGAATCATTCCAGCAGGCGCACCGCATCGGAGAGCAGCTGCCACATCCACGTGAAAGCACGGGTATTGCACGAGCAGCAGCCGAAGTCGCGAATGCGTCTGTCCTACCGACTACTATCAAACCCACAACGAGATCAGTAAACACATTAGACCATTACACCATCTCCAACCGGCACCTGAAAAAGCTGCCGAAGAAAGCTGTTCTTCAGATGAAACACATTTTCAACAGTTGGTTACAACTCACCCATTTTCCGCAACAGTGGAAAGTGGCAAAAGTTGTTCCTCTTCCCAAACCGGGAAAACCACCCAACCTCCCTACCAGCTACCGACGTATCAGCCTGCTTCCTTCGACCAGCAAACTCCTTGAAAAAGTCATCCATACCCGCCTTCTATCACACATAGAAGAACATGAACTAATCCCAAATGATCAATTTGGTTTCAGATCCGGTCACTCGACGACGCACCAGCTCGGTAGGATTACCGACCACATCACCCGCGGATTACGCAAGAAGCTGAACACGACGCTGGTATCTCTGGATATCGAGAAAGCTTTCGACAATGTATGGCACGCCAACCTCATCGCCAAGCTGCAGTCCCATGATGTACCAATGTATATCACCAAAATCATCCAGAACTACCTCACCAACCGGAGCTTTTATGTCGAAAGCGGCGACGCCAAGTCCAGCATCCTCCAGATACCTTGGGCCAGTCTTGTTCAGCTTATACATCAGCGACATCCCCAAGATGCCACCCAAGGTCCAGATCGCCCTGTACGCTGATGATACTGCCGTCTTCACCTCATCAACAAGAGCGAACCAGTCGACTGCTGATAGGCGGATTGAAAAGGCGCTCACCACCCCCCAGGACTACTTCCAGGAGAACCGCGTTAAAGTCAACTCCAACAAGACGGAGGCGACCATCTTCACACAGTCCAGGCTGCTTCCACATTCCCAGCTTCGATGCGGCGACTCCCGAATCACCACATCACCAGTCATCAAATACCTCGGTCTGTACCTCGACCGTAAACTCACGTTCAAGACAACTGTAACACGACGATGAATCGCCGGCGAATGTGCTGCTGCCCGACTGCGGCCCCTACTCATCTCCAATGTCATCCCGACGGCAAAGAAGATACAGCTGTACAAGACGTGCATCGGGCCCATCGTCACATACGCCGCACCTGTGTGGTGCACTGTTTCATCTGGCAACATTGCCAAATTGCAACTGTTCCAGAACAGGATACTTCGTCTTATCCTGAACGCCCCACGACGTACTCCGGTACGTCAACTACATCAAGACTCAGGCGTTGAACCTTTTCTTGACTACATTGTGTCACTAACTTCACGTTACCTGGCCAGATGCCGTCTTCACCACAACGACCGAATTGCTGACAATTGTTTGTAAAATATTGTATCGTTTTGAGAAAAAATATATTTCGTATTTCGTAGTATTGTAAAATATTGTACCGTTTTGAGAAAAAATATATTTCGTATTTCGTATTATATTACAAGCCAGAGAGTTTACTCAAGTAAATTAATATACCTTAAATATTTTTTATAAACTTTAAACAATCAATAAGGTAGAAACGGTAGTTGAAATATTTAGAGAATATTATTATATTACTTTTTTTTTAAATTAGAGTAATTTATTTGTAACGATGCAAGTTTCGTTACATAATGTTACGAAAATTTTCTTCGCCAAACGCTTCAATTTTTACTGTGTACGTATATTATGTACATAAGATACAGCGCGTGCACAGCATAAACGACATACATAGCACTCATAGCAGTATAAAAAGAAATATATATATATATATAGAATATATATAGAATTATATCAAAAAATTCTTGCTTTTTGTACAAAAAAGAATCTTACTTGTAGACAGTAAAATTTTTAATCTTTGAATACATTAACACCATGACGGTCATAACCTAAACTAATAAAACGTTCAACTAGTACACTATTTTGAGAGCTAATATACTTTAGGTTAGGTTAGGTTAGTTAGTTTTGATAATATACTTCAACTTTGATGTAAAAACTAGGTGGTGAGGTTAGGTTAGTTTAGTTAGTTTTGACAGTATATTTTGATTTTTGATGTAAAAACTAGGTCGTGAGGTTAGTTAAGATTACCCTTTGCTAGAAGGTTAGGCTAGTTTTGACAATAAACTTTTTATATAATTTTTAAACTTTTTAAATAAACTTTTTATATAACAAACTAAGTGGCAAAGTTAGTTAAGGTTACCCCTTACTCGAAGGTTAAGTTAGTTTTGATAGTATACTTCGATTTTTGGTATAAAACTATGTGGTGAGGTTAGGTAAGGTTACCCTTTGCTCGAAGGTTAGGTTAGTTTTGACAATATATTTCGATTTTTGATATAAAAATTGACTAGTAGGGTTAGTTAAGGTTACCCTTTGCTCGAAGGTTAGGCTAGTTTTTGACAATAAACTTCGATTTTTGATATTAAAAACTAGGTGGTAAAGTTTGTTAAGGTTAGGTTAGTTTAGTTATTTTTGACAATATACTTCGATTTTGCTGAAAAAAACTAGGTAGTGAGGTTAGTTATGGTTATCCTTTGCCCAAAGGTTAAGTTAGTTTTGATAATATACTTCGATTTTTAATATAAAAACTAACAAGTAACACTACCTAATTAACACTCACCGATTTGAATGAGACTTAAGGGGGGGGTAAGGTTTTAAAAGCCAAAAAAAGCATATTTTCATGATTTTTTTTTGGAGATATGAAGAATGTTGGCTTATTTATTTCATATACACGTTATAACATCTGAAGTATCTTTGAAAAAATTATCAATTACAAATATCGATAAATAAGTCCGTGACAGCGAATCTCCGGAGGCGCCTCGAAAAAAAGTTGTTTTGCGGTGAACATCATAACTTGGTACCGGATCATCCGAGACAAAAAAATCGAAATGCGTTTAAAAGGTGATATGTTTCTCTAGGAAGTCAGGAAGAGTTTTTTGTATTTTTTCAATTTTTTTATTTTTGGCAGTATTTTGAAGTGAAAAACGCAATTTTTGCTAAAAATTTCGGTTAATTTGCTATTATAAACTGGAAAAAAATAGCAAAAAAAAAAAAACTTGACCTGATTACCTGTTGATTTATGTGTAGAAACAGTGTACAAAATTTCAACAAAATTGGTGAAGTAGATTTTGAGTTATGATGTTCACGAACTTCAAAAATGTTGTTTACGAGAAAATGGATTTAAAGTTTTTTATACTCAAAAATCCAAAACTAGGCATCAATAAAATGATATAATTTTTTATACTTACGCGGGTAATAAATTATAGTAAGTATTTGTTTTATATAAGATTTGTAAGTATAAAATTAAAGTAATTTTTATACTCACCAGGTAGGCGCGTCGCGCAGCTACCAGGTAGGTATAAAAATCGTGCATGACGGCCGGTCGCTTGAAACGCTGTATCTTCATTAGTTTTGCTCGGATTTACTTGAAATTTTGACACAACACGCTCGACATGTTGTACATTCAGAAAAAAATTAAAAAAAAAATGCAAAAGAAAAGTTTAAAAACCTTATCCCTCCCTTAACACACTTACTAAGCACCGAATAAAATTAAATACGTGTTTTTTTTGTTTCGGCTGAATACGTTGTTTAGGGGTAGAAAACATCCCCAAACCCTGAAAGTGGAAACAATTATGGCTAATTATTTCTGAAACGATACATTTTCTAAAAAAAAGTGCTTAGGACCAAAGTTATAGAGTTCAAAATGATGCACTTGATGGTGATCTTGAACTCGACCGTGAGGTTAATTTTCAAAGTCAATTAAATTTGGAAGTAATTAACCCTAGTCGGACTTTATTCATATCCGGTATCTACTATCACTAGAGTGAGGACATTGGTTTGCACAAACGGGGTGACCAATTTTTTATAGCTAGTTCTAGCATACACTACGTCGTCAAAAGTATGAGCACCGCCCGCCCCCTTCAGTTGAAGTGTCCACACTTTTGACACGACAGTGTACCACAACATTAAATATAGTACCGCGTCAAAAACATGGGTACTCCCCCCCTTTTGGTTAATTTTCAAGGCAATTTAAATTTGGAAGTAATTAACCGTTGTCGGACTTTATTCATATCCTTTATTTATAATTACTAAAATGAGGACATTGGCCCGCACAAACGGGATGATCAATTTTTTATAGCGGGTTCGAGCACATACTAAGTTACCAAAAGTATGAGGGCACCTTAACCCAGAGGGGGGATGCCCATGCTTTTTACGCGGTACTGTACTTAATGTTGTGGTACACTGTCGTATCAAAAGTGTGGAAAACCCCCCTCCGGTGAAAGTATCCCGTACTTTTGACGACGTAGTGTGTGTTCGATCCCGCTATAAAAAATTGGTCATATCGTTTGTGCGGACCAATGTCCTTATACTAGTGATAATAGATACCGGATATGAATAAAGTCCGACAATGGTTAATTACTTCCAAATTTAAATGGCCTTGAAAATTGACCTCAAGGTCGACTTCAAGGTCACCATTAAGTGGATCATTTTGAACTCTACAACTTTGGTCCTAAGCATTTTTTTCGGAAAATGTATCGTTTCAGAAATAATTAGCCATAATTGTTTCCACTTTCAGGGGTTGAGGGGTGTTTTCTACCCCTAAACAACGTATACAGCCGAAACAAAAAAAACACGTATTTAATATTTTTCGATGCTTACTAATTATGCTAAGTTTCATTCAAATCGGTGAGTGTCAGTTGGGTAGCGTTACTTGTAAGTGGTGAGGTTACTTAAGGCTACCCTTTGCCCGAAGGTTAGGTTAGTTTTGACAATATACTTCGAATTTGATATAAAAACTAGGTGGTAAAGTTAGTTAAGGTTAGGTTAGTTTAGTTATTTTTGACAATATACTTCGACTTTGCTGAAAAAAAGTAGGTGGTGAGGTTAGGAGAGGTTACCCTTTGCCCGAAGGTTGGGTTAGTTTAGCTAGTTTTAATAATATATTTAGACTGATACAAAAACTAGGTGGCGAGAGTAGTTAAGGTTATCCTTTACCCGAAGGTTAGGCTAGTTTTGACATTATACTTTGACTTTGATATAAAAACTAGGTGGTAAGGTTAGTTAGGGTTAAGTTAGTTTAGTTATTTTTGACAATATACTTCGACTTTGCTGAAAAAAAGTAGGTGATGAGGTTAGTTGAGGTTACCCTTTGCCCGAAGGTTAGGTTAGGTTACCTAGTTTTAATAATATATTGAGACTGATATAAAAACTAGGTGGTGAGACTAGTTAAGGTTATCTTTTGCCCGAAGGTTAGGTTAGTTTAGTTAGTTTTAATAATATATTTCGGCTTTGATATAAAAACTAGGGAGTGCGATTAGTTGAGGTTATTCTTTATTCAAAGGTTAGGTTAGGTTAGTTAGTGTTTGGTAAAAATTTGAAGTCCATCAGAGCATTCCCATGTTCGAAATCCAGCCGTAATGTGAAAAAAAAGTATGGTAATTGTACATTAGTGAGGCTCTACCTATCTTTGGCTCTAAAAAAAAAAAAAAAAAAAAAAAAAAAAAAAAAAAAACAGCTAATAATCGGATTTTAATGATTTTTTTGTAAATATTTGCCGCTATGGCGGATTAGAAAAAATACTACAACTCGATATCAGTAGTGGAAATGTTGTCGTTGATTCTGACACTATCGTTAAATTTAAAAAATTTCAGTTTTGTACTACCGCACAATTATCATATTTAATTACCCTGTACCGTCTAAAACGCCACTACCACAACACCATCTGTGAAATTTATTTCAGATCAATTACAGCATAGGCCGGAGGACGAACCCGATAATCATAAAATTTACTTTCACAGTTTCTGTAATTGCATCGGTCGCTTCCGCCCTCTGTTGTATTGATAAACATTCAACACAATTTCCAGAATATTCGATTATTATATAATTTTAATGTTATTCAAAAAATTTGTTTATATTCAAAACTTAAAAAGCGAACATGCAACTGCTACACACAGCATTCAGAGATTAGATTCGATTGAGTGAAGATCGTCTCGCTTATCTGAATACTATTGGAGTTTTTATATTCATAATTATTACTGAGTATTTGACTGTGTTTCTATTGGTGCATTTATATGTACTTTTGTTGCACAGTATCATATTTTGTTTAAATTTAGATTTACTAATATTTTTTCAAAATTTCTGTTTCAGGTATCCAGAAATTGAAGAACAACAACACTGTCTACAAGAGACAGATAATCAACGGGAACAAGTTGCGGTTCACTGCCGTCAGGATCTACAAGGAGACCGTTCGGCTGGCGACAACCGAACAGAAGAAAGAAGAGCCATCCTGCGCTTCGGACAGGATGGAAACGGACCCATGCCAGTCGGGATTTGAAATCCCAAAGAAGACGTCCAAGAGACCGCCGTCGTCTCCTATCCCCGCCCCATTGGAGCATGCGAATAAATTTGCAGCTCTGGTGTTCCAGCCACCTGCCGCCGCCGCCGTCCCGACTGCTGATATCCAGAAGCCGGTGCCAAAACCACCTTCCGGACCCGCTGCCGCAGCGCCCGCCGCCGCCACAACTTCCAGTGCCGCCGCTTCCCGATGTCGGCTCCCGCCAATCGTCCTTCACGAACGCCCTGCCTCCCACGCGCAACTTGTCGAGTTGTGCAAGATGACCTGTGTCAGGTCATACACTTTCAAATATTCGCGGTCCGAGTGCCGCATCTTTTTGGAGGACTCAGCCGATCGTATGAACCTCATGAAGGTATTAGAGGGAAAGGTGGATCACCACACCTATACCCTACCTGAGGAAAAACCAACGGAAGTGGTACTCCGGGGAATGCCGACCAACAGTGCCGAGGAAATCAAGCAGGAGCTTGGCGAGAAGTACAGCGTCGTAGCTGTCTTCGAAATGAAAGGTAACGCAATGGGAAGTTATAAGGTTAACTTCTCAAATGGGACTTCATTGTCCCAAATCAAGAAGATCCCGTATGTTTTGGGAACCCGGACATACTGGGAACGTTATAGGAAAAGCGGCGGCACAACCCAGTGTTTTAGGTGCCAAAAGCATGGTCACGCCTCCCGAAACTGCGGCAGCCAACACCGGTGCGTGAAATGCGGAGCCACGCACGCCACGGAGACTTGTACGAAGACCAGGGATACTCCAGCCACCTGCGCCAACTGCCGAGAGTTACATCCGGCAAATTACCGGCAGTGTCCAGCCCTCCTGGAATACCAGCGAAGAGTGCAGTCAAGGCGCACGCCTCCAAAGCGACCTGATTCGTTCCGGCACCGGCCCCCACTTTCAACCAATGGTTCAAGACCGCAACAACAGCTCCTGCTCCAGTTGTTCCAGCACCGGCCCCAGTTCTGGAGAACGCACATCACTTCCCAGCACTTCCACAACGGCGGCAACGTCCCTCACAAAAGCCATCAGCAACTGCTCCTGCCCGACCACCTGCACCAGCTCCAGGAATTCCCGCCCCCGCTCCTGAACCAACACAAGCCCAAATCCCATCCACATCCAGTTCTGGATCATCATCGGATGATCTTTTCACACTCGTCACAGAGCTGAGTCAACTGAATCAGTTATGTGATATCAAAACCATGATACACTCTGTTGGTGAATTGAACAGCAAACTTCGTAGTTGCTCCGATGGCTTCCAACGTGCCATTGCTATCTACGAGTGGGCCAGCCGCTTTAACTAAGCGATTTCGCCTACTCAACCTGAACATCGGCGGTGGTCTTTTGATGAAGAAAGAACAACTTCTCGCTCTGCTGCACACCCACAACGTTGATGCTGCTGCTATCACAGAGACCTGGCTCAAACCTAATAAAACTTTTTCTGTTCCAGGCTACAAAATCCACCGTAGAGATAGGAAAGACCGCAAAGGAGGGGGGGTTGCACTGTTCATCCGTAGGGGTGTCAAGCATAGTGCAATGCCGGACCTCGAAATCCAGACCGAACATGTCAGCGTGCTGATCGAGGCGACGCCACCATTCATCGTCACCGCCGCCTACACACCCGGCCAAATTGATGCGGACGACTTCGAGAAGCTCCTCAACCGCAGTCCTCACACACTACTGACTGGCGACTTCAACGCGTTCCACCCAGCGTGGAATAAGGCAACGACTGACATCAACAGCAACGGGAGGATTTTTATGCGGCTTCTCGAAGAGACTAGAACCGAACTACTGTTCCCGGACGGTCCCACACACTACCCGCGAGCAGAAGGACTCCTTTGCAACACCATCGATCTAACCATCACCAAAAACATGAATACCCGTTCCTGTCATACCTACACCATCCAAGGACCTGAATCCGACCACGTTCCTGTCATTACGGACTTCTGCTTTCGTGTGAAAAAACCTAAGCCCGTAACAGTGCCGGACTTTGCTAATGCGGACTGGAGCAAATTCAGGACTATGGTAAACGAAGGTATCAATGTTCGAAAGGATATTGAAACTATTCGTGATGTCGACACTGTCCTGGAGGAGCTGCAGCACGAAATTGGCGAAGCCAGTAAGCATTGTATCCCGACCAAACGTGTCCCCAGCGCCTAGACCTATAAACCGAGTCCCGAAATCCTTGAACTAATCCGGGAACGGAACAGACAAAGACGACTGTACCAGCGGACAAGACAGATACATTACAAGGACTTACAGACGGACCTAACCAGACAGATACGTGACAAAACACGCGACGAACGCGGACGACTACTTAACGACTACGTTGAACAGCGGATTGACTCCAACCAGGACTTTTGGCAGCTAATTCGCTCGTTCAAACCACGTGACGCGACAATACCGGCACTAAACAAAGACAATTTGTTAGTTACAGATTCTTCGGAGAAAATCCAAATTATCGCGGATTCATTCCAGGAGGCGCACCGTATCGGAGAGCAGCTGCCACATCCACGTGAAAGCGAGGGTATTGCACGAACAGCAGCCGAAGTCGCGAATGCGTCTGTCCTGCCGACTACTATCAAACCCACAACTGTGGGCGAGATCAGTAAACACATTAGAAAAGTAAGAAATCGTAAGGCCCCCGGCGCCGACACCATTTCCAACCGGCACCTGAAAAAGCTGCCGAAGAAAGCTCTTCTTCAGATGAAACACATCTTCAACAGTTGTTTACAACTCAGCTATTTTCCGCAACAGTGTAAAGTGGCAAAAGTTGTTCCTCTTCCCAAACCGGGAAAATCACCCAACCTCCCCACCAGCTACCGACCTATCAGCCTGCTTCCCTCGATCAGCAAACTCCTTGAAAAAGTCATCCATACCCGCCTTCTATCACACATAGAAGAACATGAACTAATCCCAAATGATCAATTTGGTTTCAGATCCGGTCACTCAACGACGCACCAGCTCGGTAGGATTACCGACCACATCACCCGCGGATTACGCAAGAAGCTGAACACGACGCTGATATCTCTGGATATCGAGAAAGCTTTCGACAATGTATGGCACGCCAACCTCATCGCCAAGCTGCAGTCCCATGATGTACCAATGTATATCACCAAGATCATCCAGAACTACCTCACCAACCGGAGCTTTTATGTCGAAAGCGGCGACGCCAAGTCCAGCGTCCTCCAGATACCAGCAGGCGTGCCCCAAGATTCGATCCTTGGGCCAGTCTTGTTCAGCTTATACATCAGCGACATCCCTAAGATGCCACCCAAGATCCAGATCGCCCTGTACGCTGATGATACTGCCGTCTTCACCTCATCAACGAGAGCGAACCAGTCGACTGCTGATAGGCGGATTGAAAAGGCGCTCACCACCCTCCAGGACTACTTCCAGGAGAACCGCATCAAAGTCAACTCCAACAAGACAGAGGCGACCATCTTCACACACTCCAGGCTGCTTCCACGTTCCCAGCTTCGATGCGGCGACTCCCGAATCACCACATCACCTGTCATCAAATACCTCGATCTGTACCTCGACCGTAAACTCACGTTCAAGACAGCTGTAACACGACGACGAATCGCCGGCGAATGTGCTGCTGCCCGACTGCGGCCCCTACTCATCTCCAATGTCATCCAGACGGCGAAGAAGATACAGCTGTACAAGACGTGCATCCGGCCCATCGTCACATACGCCACACCTGTGTGGTGCACTGTTTCATCTGGCAACATTGCCAAATTGCAACTGTTCCAGAACAGGATACTTCGTCTTATCCTGAACGCCCCGCGACGTACCCCGGTACGTCAACTACATCAAGAATCAGGCGTTGAACCTGTTCTTGACTACATAATGTCACTAACTTCACGTCACCTGGCCAGATGCCGTCTTCACCACAACGACCGAATTGCTGACATGTTCCTGCCTTCAAAGACGCTGTCCAAGCGGAGCAAGAAGTTCATCCTGCCGAAGCATATCTCCCCACCGTGACTGCCCTCGGCCCCGGGGGGTGGTCATATGTGTACGTGCGGACGGAGTAAGTGAAGAGAAAGTGTGCGCGTAAGTGTGTTTAGGTGAAGTTTTTATAATTATTCATGTTTAAAGGTTTTTTGAAAATTTTCCTTTGTATAGAGTCATTAATAATTAAGTATTTTCATGTATTGTATTACTTAGATTGTACATGTTAGGTTAGGGTTAAGCACTAGTTGTAGGTACCTAGATTTAAGTGAAGTATTGTAATTACATTAAAATTTTGTAAAATATTGTACCGTTTTTAGAAAAAATATATTTCGTATTATGCAACTGCTGGACAGGCAGTATTGAGGTTGGTCTCGTCCACAGTAGATCGTTTCACATACATAATACAACAATATACTAGTACAAGCCAGTGATGGAGAACTATCGATATGTTACGTATGGGGGGCCTACATGCTAGAATCCTAGTAGCGATAGCGTGGACCCCGAGCGGATGGGTCCGAACTCTTGGTTCTGATTGAACCATGATGGCTGCATGGTAGGGTAAGACAAGTATAGTCCATAGGTTTATTATAAAAGTATAAAATGTTTTATTAAAGAGAGTTATACAACTAAACTTAACCTAAGCCTATGATATATTATTGTATTCCCCGAATTATACATATGTATATTTAGAAAGAGCTTACCACATAGCGTAACCCCGGAATGGTTTGGTGATTACAATGGTCGTGAGACCATTGGATCATCCGACCAGCTAATGCCAATCGTCTGATCATTGTACTGACAAACAGCTGTCCATTTATACCTATGTGCTGACCTGCTTATACATATTAGCTGTGGTCAGCGATTTTGCATATAAATCGGTGCTTGTCAATATAATGTGTTTGTTATTATTTATTAATATTACATAAATATGTATTTCATTACTGTTTATTATTAATACAATAATAAACAAAATATTTTACTATAATAATAACCAAAACACCGGTTCGTAACAACACTCCCTTCTGCGAAAAAGATGGTTACTCATTTGAGGAACCAGCCTTTTCGGAAAAAAAAGTGGCCTTTTGCATCTTCCTAAAACTGTTAAAATCCCCCCTTAATAAAGAAACCAGGTAAACGTTACATTTGAAAGGAAATCAACAGGTAGTACAACCATAGTAATAAGTGTTTAATAAGTAATAAGTCTTCTATCTCCTTTTCGAGCCGTTATTCCAATCTTCTAACTCGGACAAGGGGTCGCTTCTACGGTTTCATCCTTCGGCGCCTCCATTAACGTTCTCTCCTCTTCTTTTCGTCGGGAGTCATCTTGGTATTGCCTCTCCTCGCGTCTATGTATCTTTCTTTGGGGCCTTGTCCTCCTCTTCTGAGTTCCGGGTGAGGTGGCCAATTGGTTGATCCTAGTTGTTCCAGAAAAGTTCCTTCTGCTGTGGTTCGTCCTTGGGTCGCCTTGCTCCCGATACATTCCCAGTATTAACGTGTCCCGTGACTGGACAGACAGTATCCGTAGTGCCTATATGGCATACCCATCCATGGACTGGCTTATTTCTGTATCAACTTCCTTCGGCACCAACCATTAACCATCTCTCAGTTGTTCCTTGTGGTCCAAATGTCTCCTTCCCCCGATGAATCCTTTTGACCCCTATTCTGTGAGTTTCCCTCCCTTGCATTATATTTTCATATCCTTGATTGGTGCTTAATAAAATATACCAGTAAAGTTTTTATATTCCCATCGTTTTCGATTTTAATTTCCCTTTGGTCGGTCGGCTTCCTTGTTCTGCCTTTTTCTTTTATTCCCATTTTTCTTCAGAAACTTCCTTTGAATACTCCAAAATTCCTCTCTGATGATATTTCCCTTGGAATCCATCTTTGTGGTTTTTCCGGTGAGTCCATCCTTGAGTTCGTCCTTGAGTGTCCCCTTTTTAATGGAATTCGTCCTAGAATTCCCCCTTGAATCGAATTCGCCCTTGAATTCTTCATTTTAAATGAATTCCCTTTGTATCCCTTTGAATGAATTCCCTTGAATTCTTCTTTTTGTATTTCTTTAATTGAATTCCCTTGAATTCTTCCTTTTGTATTCCTTTATTTGAATTCCCTTGAATTCTTCCTTTTGTATTCCTTTAATTGAATTCCCTTGAATTCTTCCTTTTGTATTCCTTTAAATGAATTCCCTTGAATTCTTCCTTTTGTATTCCTTTAAATGAATTCCCTTGAATTTTTCCTTTTGTATTCCTTTAATTGAATTCCCTTGAATTCTTCCTTTTGTATTCCTTTAATTGAATTCCCTTGAATTCTTCCTTTTGTAGTCCTTTAATTGAATTCCCTTGAATTCTTCCTTTTGTATTCCTTTAATTTAATTCCTTTGAATTCTTCCTTTAAATGAATTCCCTTGAATTCTTCCTTTTGTATTCCTTTAATTGACACCTTGGAGTCATGGCTTTGCATGTCCCAATCGGACTGTTCCATCGTTGAGGTACCGGAGCGCTACACCATTAGCTCTGGATCTGGCGGGTATAGTACTACCCATTATGGGGCGGAACGATACGGTGGGCAACCGATTGTTCCTGATCGCCATGCAATTTTGCCCGAATTGGTGACGATCGTGATCCTGCTGTTTTGGTCGTAGTCCCGGTGGTCCCTGGAGTCGATGGTTTT
Source organism: Brachynemurus nebulosus (assembly GCA_035578155.1). Lineage (NCBI taxonomy): Eukaryota > Metazoa > Arthropoda > Insecta > Neuroptera > Myrmeleontidae > Brachynemurus > Brachynemurus nebulosus. The sequence goes on from JAPWDM010000015.1 coordinate 13,628,337, forward strand.
TCCTGGAGTTATTCATTCCATCCATTTGTTATCTGCCCAGACCGACAATATTTCCCCTAATGGTTTCTTCTATTGTAGTAAGCCCGATTTTTATTGGTTGAACCCTTCCTTGTTTTTCCCCCGGTTAGTTTTGAGGTTTCCTTATGTACTTATTCCATTTTTCATATATTACTGGTAATGAACCCGGTTATCTAATTATCCCTGATCGTTATTTATTAGTTATATTATAAAACATCCCTTTTACCGTATAAATGAAATTTCCCTGATGAACATTTCCACAGTAGTGAGCCCGGTTCTTTGTTGAGCCTTTTCCTGTCCCTTTCCTTGTTAGCTTGTGGTTTCCTTATATCCCCTTTATTTTGTTAATTTTAATGACCCCCCTTAGAAAAAAATAGTGAACCCGTCCCTTTTAATAAATATATTTAATACGCGTTTAGTTTCCTAAATGTTTTTAATTGTTAAGATGATAAAACGTATATGATACCTGATACCTCTATATGTTTTTAATCGCGTGAATGCCTATACATACATTTTATTTGACATTGAAAAAAAAATATTTGCTGACTTCTATAATGAATAACAAAATGCTTACCTATGTTATTTAAAAAGAAATACCAAATGATCCTAAATATAATATAATTAAGAAAAGAATGATTCCCTAAAAATAAAATAAACCCGTTTACCTAACCTTTGTTTAAGCCCTACCATTGAACCATCATACCACCGCGGCTACCAATGTTACGTATGGGGGGCCTACATGCTAGAATCCTAGTAGCGATAGCGTGGACCCCGAGCGGATGGGTCCGAACTCTTGGTTCTGATTGAACCATGATGGCTGCATGGTAGGGTAAGACAAGTATAGTCCATAGGTTTATTATAAAAGTATAAAATGTTTTATTAAAGAGAGTTATACAACTAAACTTAACCTAAGCCTATGATATATTATTGTATTCCCCGAATTATACATATGTATATTTAGAAAGAGCTTACCACATAGCGTAACCCCGGAATGGTTTGGTGATTACAATGGTCGTGAGACCATTGGATCATCCGACCAGCTAATGCCAATCGTCTGATCATTGTACTGACAAACAGCTGTCCATTTATACCTATGTGCTGACCTGCTTATACATATTAGCTGTGGTCAGCGATTTTGCATATAAATCGGTGCTTGTCAATATAATGTGTTTGTTATTATTTATTAATATTACATAAATATGTAGTATTTCATTACTGTTTATTATTAATACAATAATAAACAAAATATTTTACTATAATAATAACCAAAACACCGGTTCGTAACAGATAGTTCCGACTATCGATAGTTCTGACTATCGATAGTCCCGACTATCGATAGTTACGATAGTCATGAAACTATCGATAGTTATCGATAGTTTATCGATAGTTTTTGATACCCAAGTTGGGCAGCATTTAGATAGCCGGCGAGCAAAAAAAAAAAGAAGAAAGAGGTCGCCGGTTTTACGCTGGGGCGGAATTATTCCTTTTTGCCCGGAAATTCCCTTAAAATGGTTGTTTTTATATCTCTGGCTATAATTTCTACGAAATTTTTATTATCTTTAGTAGGGTAGACAGGGGTTATTTGGACAATAAAATTTCTAAGAGGTAATTTGAGCCACTCTTTTCCAATTAACCACTTTACAGAAGTAAGTTGAACATCCAAAAATTACACCACACAAAAGATATGACCAAATTACCACACTTAAATAAGTCACTTTTATCCAATTAACCAATTACAGAGGTAAGTTAAACATGCAGAAATTACCCCACACAAATGATATGACCAAATTACCACACTTAAATAAGTCACTCTTATCCAATTAACCACATACAGAGAGAGGTAAGTTGAACATGCAAAAATTATCCAATACAAAAATTATGACAAAATTACAACACTTAAATAAGTCGTTCATATCCAATTCACCATATTAAAGAAACAACAGATAGGGTAGACAGGGGTTATTTGGACAATAAAATTTCTAAGAGGTAATTTGAGCCACTCTTTTCCAATTAACCACTTTACAGAAGTAAATTGAACATCCAAAAATTACACCACACAAAAGATATGACCAAATTACCACACTTAAATAAGTCACTTTTATCCAATTAACCAATTACAGAGGTAAGTTAAACATGCAGAAATTACCCCACACAAATGATATGACCAAATTACCACACTTAAATAAGTCACTCTTATCCAATTAACCACATACAGAGAGAGGTAAGTTGAACATGCAAAAATTATCCAATACAAAAATTATGACAAAATTACAACACTTAAATAAGTCGTTCATATCCAATTCACCATATTAAAGAAACAACAGATACCGTAAGACGCTCTTTGTACATATGTAACATAAAGAAGACGAAACAACAACATCGCTTACAACATACAAAATAAGTGTATATTTGAACTTAGAAAATTTTTACTAAACTTGATTAATTATATGTTAAATATATATTTTAGGAAAAAATTAATATTTTGCTAAAGTTAGTGTACATTATAAACACTATAGATATAGGTAAAATAGCATTGTACAGTAATAACACCGGTCACATACAAAAAGTAGTATATATTTGAACTCATTGTACAGTAACAACACATAACATATGATGATTTTTGTATTTAAACTAAATAATAAAACAATATTTCTTACATACAAAAATTAGTGTATATTTGAACTGAGAAAAATTTTTTCACATTAATAAGGAATAATACCAAATATTTATATTTAAGTTTTTATATTTATATTTATCGAACAGTTTTTATATTTATCGGTTTCTTTCAGAAATAACTTAATTAATATATAAAATATAAAAACTGTTCGAGTATTGAATAGCGTTCGTGTATAGTGGCTTTTATCCTATATATAATATTAAAAAAAATTGTATCATTTATAAATAATTTTTTTGAAAAATTTATATTGAAATATTTTCACAATTAATACATATATATGTATCACTAGTATTAGGCACACAATTAATATGCGCCCAGTTTTTGCACAACTGACATTCAATCCACGTTTCTTTGGAGCGACACTTTGAAAATAGTTCATTGCATATTAAGCAAGAAATCCTTGATAATAATATTAAACAATCACTATTAATACAAATATTAATTTTTTTAGTAACTTTTTTACACTTTTTTGCTATATTTTGTTCTTTCTCTAATGTTTTTATCTCTATTGAATCGGTTAAAATACTAGATTTTCTTTTCCTTTTGGTTTGACCCCGTTCTTTTGAAACAGCCCTCGGGTACGGTCGAACTATTTCTGGAGAAAATATTGGTGTTGAAATTGTAGTTGATGATGTTAAAATTTGCGATTCTGGGGGATCAGTTACGAATGACGGAGCGAAATCATCTTGAGTAAAAATATTTTCATTATATGGAAATATTCCAGTCTTTTTAAATCCTTTTATGATATTTTTATTAGTTGTAGCTAATGGTAATGAATCTGTTACTATTTTTGGGATATCATATATTGTTATTTTTTCACCTGGATTATTTTTTAACCATAAATCTTGTGCAGTTGAAGCATATTTCTTAAATGGTCCATACACAGCTACATCAAGTGGTTGTAATTTATGGCTACAATGTGGTGGAAAGGATAACATTACGATCCCATTATCTTTCGCTAAGTTTAAGGTTGGTACATGTAAATGTGAGGAATGATTATCTAATACGAGTAATACTGGATTATTAATAGATGGTTTTACGTGTGCGATGAAATGTTGCATGTACATAAAAAATTCTTTATTTGTTACCCAACCGCTTGAATTGGCTGCACCAATACAACCTTTTGGTCCATTATTAATAAAATGATTTTTATATTTTTTTCGTGGAAATACGAACATAGGAGGCACTGTATTTCCGTTTGCAGAAACAGCACATATTAGTGTCACATTAGTGCCCCGTTCAGCAGAAGTTATGGAGCCAACATTTTTTTTACCTTTGGCAGCAATTATTTTAATAGGTTTTAGTACTGTACAAATTCCAGTTTCATCAATGTTCCAAATGTTTGATGCGGTAAATTGATATTTATTCATAACTTCAGCTAATTTTGTGAAAAATGGTTTTACATTTTCAACATTAAACGATGTTGCTCGTCCGATACTTGTTGGTTCAGGTTTTCTAATTGATAATTCTCTATTCCTTTTTAGAAAACTAGTAAGCCACTCTTTACCAGCTATTTTATTAAGTTTCCATGTTTCAGGCATTTTAATATTAAATTTTTCAGCACACTCATAAGCAAGCTGACGAACATTTTTGGGAGTCAATCCATAAAATATCGAAGCCATTTGTAGCAAATAATCTTTTAATGCAATTTCCTGGTCCTTAGAAAATACTTGTCTAGATTTTTTATAACCCATTGTAGGTAAATCTTGCGTTTCCTTATCTTTATATGCTTTAAATTTAATTACATAACGTGATAATGTCGTACGTTTAATATTAAATTCCTTTGAAGCAGCATTGATACTTTTATTTCCAAAAATTATTGTTCTTGCGGCATTATTAAAAATTTCAATGGGTATTAGCCCTCTTTCGGTTTTACGTTTATAATTTCTCATATCTAAAAGAAGTAAGAAACAAAAATTTAATAAAAGAAAATCTTAATAATAGTTTTATTAATGAAAAAATTGTACTTACTTATTATTTATAAATGATACAAATTGAAATATGACCAAATTTTTAAAAATTGGTTAACAATTGTAAAAACAAGTTCGCATTTACAAAAATTTTGAATAATCTTGCTAACAATTAGTTAAAAACAAATAAAAGTGAAAAAAATAAAAACGATTTCTAATTTAAGTACAAAAATCATCGTTATGTATGTGTTGTTTACTGTACAAGGTTCAAATCTACACTAAATTTGTATGAGGGGGAAGCTCTCTTATAACGAACTTTAAATGCAAACATCACGAATGTGTGTGTGTTGTCTCTACCGTATACAACGCTATATTACCTATATGTATACTTCTTTTAAAAGAGGGGACGTTGTAAAAGACACATTTCATTCGCAATATATATTTATATGTGTGTTGTCGCTACCGTATATTTTAAAATCAGTTGTATATTAAATGTATGTTTTTGCAACTTTTATATTAGTTGAAAAAACTTATAGAAATAATTAACATGTAGGATGAATTGAATATATTTATTTGTAATACATTAACTTATGGGTATTCATTTGCCTTCGTATATGTAAAGTTAATAGTTTGGTTGAAATGACAGAATTAATTTACATGTAGGATGATTTCATCTTTACTTATAACTTATATGTACATTGATATGACTTTCGTTTAGGTATTAAAAATTTCATATTCACTTCAATACATTAACTTATGGGTATTCATTTGCCTTCGTATATGTAAAGTTAATAGTTTGGTTGAAATGACAGAATTAATTTACATGTAGGATGATTTCATCTTTACTAATAACTTATATGTACATTGATATGACTTTCGTTTAGGTATTAAAAATTTCATATTCACTTCAATACATTAACTTATGGGTATTCATTTGCCTTCGTATATGTAAAGTTAATAGTTTGGTTGAAATGACAGAATTAATTTACATGTAGGATGATTTCATCTTTACTAATAACTTATATGTACATTGATATGACTTTCGTTTAGGTATTAAAAATTTCATATTCACTTCAATACATTAACTTATGGGTATTCATTTGCCTTCGTATATGTAAAGTTAATAGTTTGGTTGAAATGACAGAATTAATTTACATGTAGGATGATTTCATCTTTACTAATAACTTATATGTACATTGATATGACTTTCGTTTAGGTATTAAAAATTTCATATTCACTTCAATACATTAACTTATGGGTATTCATTTGCCTTCGTATATGTAAAGTTAATAGTTTGATTGAAAATGAAGTTTTTGTATCTTAAATGTACATTACAACTTTTTGATCTGTTTAAAAAAAAAAAAAAAATTTGTATTTTTAATGTACGTTTTTACAAATTTTTGATTAGTTGAAAAAAAAATTTTTGTATTTTAAATGTACGTTTTTGCAACTTTTGGATTATTTGAAAAAATTTACATGTAGGATGATTTCATTTTTACTTATAACTTACTGTTATATGTACAGTGATATGACTTTCGTTTAGGTATTAAAAATTTCATAGTCACTTCAATACATTAACTTATGGGTATTCATTTGCCTTCGTATATGTAAAGTTAATAGTTTGATTGAAAATGAAGTTTTTGTATCTTAAATGTACATTACAACTTTTTGATCTGTTTAAAAAAAAAAAAAAATTTGTATTTTTAATGTACGTTTTTACAAATTTTTGATTAGTTGAAAAAAAAAAATTTTGTATTTTAAATGTACGTTTTTGCAACTTTTGGATTATTTGAAAAAATTTACATGTAGGATGATTTCATCTTTACTAATAACTTATATGTACATTGATATGACTTTCGTTTAGGTATTAAAAATTTTATATTCACTTCAATACATTAACTTATGGGTATTCATTTGCCTTCGTATATGTAAAGTTAATAGTTTGGTTGAAATGACAGAATTAATTTACATGTAGGATGATTTCATCTTTACTAATAACTTATATGTACATTGATATGACTTTCGTTTAGGTATTAAAAATTTCATATTCACTTCAATATATTAACTTATGGGTATTCATTTGCCTTCGTATATGTAAAGTTAATAGTTTGATTGAAAATGAAGTTTTTGTATCTTAAATGTACATTACAACTTTTTGATCTGTTTAAAAAAAAAAAAAAAATTTGTATTTTTAATGTACGTTTTTACAAATTTTTGATTAGTTGAAAAAAAAAATTTTTGTATTTTAAATGTACGTTTTTGCAACTTTTGGATTATTTGAAAAAATTTACATGTAGGATGATTTCATCTTTACTAATAACTTATATGTACATTGATATGACTTTCGTTTAGGTATTAAAAATTTTATATTCACTTCAATACATTAACTTATTGGTATTCATTTGCCTTCGTATATGTAAAGTTAATAGTTTGGTTGAAATGACAGAATTAATTTACATGTAGGATGATTTCATCTTTACTAATAACTTATATGTACATTGATATGACTTTCGTTTAGGTAAATTTGTATGAGGGGGAAGTTCTCTTATAACGAACTATAAATGCAAACATCACGAATGTGTGTGTGTTGTCTCTACCGTATACAACGCTATATTACCTATATGTATACTTCTTTTAAAAGAGGGGACGTTGTAAAAGACACATTTCATTCGCAATATATATTTATATGTGTGTTGTCGCTACCGTATATTTTAAAATCAGTTGTATATTAAATGTATGTTTTTGCAACTTTTATATTAGTTGAAAAAACTTATAGAAATAATTAACATGTAGGATGAATTGAATATACTTATTTGTAATACATTAACTTATGGGTATTCATTTGCCTTCGTATATGTAAAGTTAATAGTTTGATTGAAAATGAAGTTTTTGTATCTTAAATGTACATTACAACTTTTTGATCTGTTTAAAAAAAAAAAAAAAAATTTGTATTTTTAATGTACGTTTTTACAAATTTTTGATTAGTTGAAAAAAAAAATTTTTGTATTTTAAATGTACGTTTTTGCAACTTTTGGATTATTTGAAAAAATTTACATGTAGGATGATTTCATCTTTACTTATAACTTACTGTTATATGTACAGTGATATGACTTTCGTTTAGGTATTAAAAATTTCATAGTCACTTCAATATATTAACTTATGGGTATTCATTTGCCTTCGTATATGTAAAGTTAATAGTTTGATTGAAAATGAAGTTTTTGTATCTTAAATGTACATTACAACTTTTTGATCTGTTTAAAAAAAAAAAAAAAATTTGTATTTTTAATGTACGTTTTTACAAATTTTTGATTAGTTGAAAAAAAAAATTTTTGTATTTTAAATGTACGTTTTTGCAACTTTTGGATTATTTGAAAAAATTTACATGTAGGATGATTTCATCTTTACTTATAACTTACTGTTATATGTACAGTGATATGACTTTCGTTTAGGTATTAAAAATTTCATAGTCACTTCAATACATTAACTTATGGGTATTCATTTGCCTTCGTATATGTAAAGTTAATAGTTTGATTGAAAATGAAGTTTTTGTATCTTAAATGTACATTACAACTTTTTGATCTGTTTAAAAAAAAAAAAAATTTGTATTTTTAATGTACGTTTTTACAAATTTTTGATTAGTTGAAAAAAAAAATTTTTGTATTTTAAATGTACGTTTTTGCAACTTTTGGATTATTTGAAAAAATTTACATGTAGGATGATTTCATCTTTACTAATAACTTATATGTACATTGATATGACTTTCGTTTAGGTATTAAAAATTTTATATTCACTTCAATACATTAAATTATGGGTATTCATTTGCCTTCGTATATGTAAAGTTAATAGTTTGGTTGAAATGACAGAATTAATTTACATGTAGGATGATTTCATCTTTACTAATAACTTATATGTACATTGATATGACTTTCGTTTAGGTATTAAAAATTTCATATTCACTTCAATATATTAACTTATGGGTATTCATTTGCCTTCGTATATGTAAAGTTAATAGTTTGATTGAAAATGAAGTTTTTGTATCTTAAATGTACATTACAACTTTTTGATCTGTTTAAAAAAAAAAAAAAATTTGTATTTTTAATGTACGTTTTTACAAATTTTTGATTAGTTGAAAAAAAAAATTTTTGTATTTTAAATGTACGTTTTTGCAACTTTTGGATTATTTGAAAAAATTTACATGTAGGATGATTTCATCTTTACTTATAACTTACTGTTATATGTACAGTGATATGACTTTCGTTTAGGTATTAAAAATTTCATAGTCACTTCAATACATTAACTTATGGGTATTCATTTGCCTTCGTATATGTAAAGTTAATAGTTTGATTGAAAATGAAGTTTTTGTATCTTAAATGTACATTACAACTTTTTGATCTGTTTAAAAAAAAAAAAAATTTGTATTTTTAATGTACGTTTTTACAAATTTTTGATTAGTTGAAAAAAAAAATTTTTGTATTTTAAATGTACGTTTTTGCAACTTTTGGATTATTTGAAAAAATTTACATGTAGGATGATTTCATCTTTACTAATAACTTATATGTACATTGATATGACTTTCGTTTAGGTATTAAAAATTTTATATTCACTTCAATACATTAACTTATGGGTATTCATTTGCCTTCGTATATGTAAAGTTAATAGTTTGGTTGAAATGACAGAATTAATTTACATGTAGGATGATTTCATCTTTACTAATAACTTATATGTACATTGATATGACTTTCGTTTAGGTAAATTTGTATGAGGGGGAAGTTCTCTTATAACGAACTATAAATGCAAACATCACGAATGTGTGTGTGTTGTCTCTACCGTATACAACGCTATATTACCTATATGTATACTTCTTTTAAAAGAGGGGACGTTGTAAAAGACACATTTCATTCGCAATATATATTTATATGTGTGTTGTCGCTACCGTATATTTTAAAATCAGTTGTATATTAAATGTATGTTTTTGCAACTTTTATATTAGTTGAAAAAACTTATAGAAATAATTAACATGTAGGATGAATTGAATATACTTATTTGTAATACATTAACTTATGGGTATTCATTTGCCTTCGTATATGTAAAGTTAATAGTTTGGTTGAAATGACAGAATTAATTTACATGTAGGATGATTTCATCTTTACTTATAACTTATATGTACATTGATATGACTTTCGTTTAGGTATTAAAAATTTCATATTCACTTCAATACATTAACTTATGGGTATTCATTTGCCTTCGTATATGTAAAGTTAATAGTTTGGTTGAAATGACAGAATTAATTTACATGTAGGATGATTTCATCTTTACTAATAACTTGTATGTACATTGATATGACTTTCGTTTAGGTATTAAAAATTTCATATTCACTTCAATACATTAACTTATGGGTATTCATTTGCCTTCGTATATGTAAAGTTAATAGTTTGGTTGAAATGACAGAATTAATTTACAGGTAGGATGATTTCATCTTTACTAATAACTTGTATGTACATTGATATGACTTTCGTTTAGGTATTAAAAATTTCATATTCACTTCAATACATTAACTTATGGGTATTCATTTGCCTTCGTATATGTAAAGTTAATAGTTTGGTTGAAATGACAGAATTAATTTACATGTAGGATGATTTCATCTTTACTAATAACTTGTATGTACATTGATATGACTTTCGTTTAGGTATTAAAAATTTCATATTCACTTCAATACATTAACTTATGGGTATTCATTTGCCTTCGTATATGTAAAGTTAATAGTTTGGTTGAAATGACAGAATTAATTTACATGTAGGATGATTTCATCTTTACTAATAACTTGTATGTACATTGATATGACTTTCGTTTAGGTATTAAAAATTTCATATTCACTTCAATACATTAACTTATGGGTATTCATTTGCCTTCGTATATGTAAAGTTAATAGTTTGGTTGAAATGACAGAATTAATTTACATGTAGGATGATTTCATCTTTACTAATAACTTGTATGTACATTGATATGACTTTCGTTTAGGTATTAAAAATTTCATATTCACTTCAATACATTAACTTATGGGTATTCATTTCCCTTCGTATATGTAAAGTTAATAGTTTGATTGAAAATGAAGTTTTTGTATCTTAAATGTACATTACAACTTTTTGATCTGTTTAAAAAAAAAAAAAAAAAAAAAAAAAAATTTGTATTTTTAATGTACGTTTTTACAAATTTTTGATTAGTTGAAAAAAAAAAATTTTTGTATTTTAAATGTACGTTTTTGCAACTTTTGGATTATTTGAAAAAATTTACATGTAGGATGATTTCATCTTTACTTATAACTTACTGTTATATGTACACTGATATGACTTTCGTTTAGGTATTAAAAATTTCATATTCACTTGTATGTTAAATATACAATATGTTTCATATATTTATATAAAAACATAAAAAACAGAAAAATAAATGAAAAATTTAAAAAAAGTTTCTTATATTTCAATATAAACTTTAAAAAACTTCAATTCTAATAACTTATTTTATAGTTTTAATCAATTTTGTAACGAATTAAAACAAAAAAATATAAAAAAAAAGTAAAATTTACCACGCTTCTGGTTCCAAAACATTATTATAAGATGGTGTTGCCTTTTCAAATATCGATGTATATGGTTGACAAACGTTATGAATGGATCGGTCGAAGTATATGAAACTATTGTGTATATGTGTAAGAGCATTACATTAATAGTTTTGATTTTGACTAGGTTCTGTTCTTTTGAAAATATTATGTTTTATAATATGATATTTTCAAATAATTTTTGTTTACTGTAATAACATCGTAAAGGTACCTCATCGAAAAATTATGAAAAGGTATAAAGTAAGTGTTTTGGTATTAAAAAATATGTTAACATATATTTTTTATTAACCGTAAACCATTTATATATACATATATGTATATATGTATGTATATATATATATTTATATATATATATATATATATATCTTATACATGTAATGCGTACATATTGTATAAAAATAAGTTGGTAATGATGGTTCTTTATCCTCATATGCAACTTTATATATGTAAAACAATGTTGTATGTATTTCACAATAATAAATTAAACATTTATTTGAATGTGATATATCTGTAAAGAGCATATTGATAAGATTTTTTTTTTTTAAAATCATAAATTATTAATATGGTCCTCGTCCCTAGACTTGATTGCAGCCAGTACGTTAACAGTTATCTCGATTGCTATGTACTTATTATTTTATAAAGATAATAGAGATCATAGTTGGGATAACGGTGCTCTGATGGCATAGTTCCGATTCGACACTTCAAGTTAACAATGCCGGGCTGTTAATCGGGATCTGCGTATTGCAGTGGCTAGGAGGTGGGTGGATAACATATCATATGTTAATAAATGTTATTATAATTTTATTGTGTTAAATGTAAAATGGTATATATATGTATATATATATATATATATATATATATATATATATATATATATATATATGTATCTATATGTATATATATATAAAATTTTTATAATTTTTCCATCTTATACTATGTCAAAGCAAGTCCATGGGCTATAGGTGTTAAACCTTAGGCTCTTATGTGGACAAACAATTTTATAAAATAAATTTTTTAATAAATTTATAATGCAAGAAACTCACTACATACCAAGCGAGAATGAAGTGTGTTATTTGAACGTAAAATAAATATATATTTTATATATTTAAAAATTGTCGCATACAATCTAGCGAAGAGTTATGAGCAAATGTTTGAATTATTTCAATAAAACTATATTACTTAAAATATATGGTAATAGTTTTTATTCAAATATGAATATTTTCAAAAAAGAATTTTTTTTATTTTTTTAAATATTAAAAATTTTAGAAAATATTTTTTATATAAAAAGTAACAAAAGAAATAAATTTATTTTTATTTCAATTTTTGTTATAATTTTTATATGTTTATATCAGTTTATGAAGAAATTTCATACTGATTAATAAATGAAAAACTTTTTAAAATATTTCTTTTTTTTTTAAATTGGAATAATTTTATTAAGTTTGGAACATACAGTTCCCTGGTTGATCCTGCCAGTAGTCATATGCTTGTCTCAAAGATTAAGCCATGCATGTCTCAGTACAAGCCATATTAAGGTGAAACCGCGAAAGGCTCATTATATCAGTTATGGTTCCTTAGATCGTACATACATTTACTTGGATAACTGTGGTAATTCTAGAGCTAATACATGCAAACAGAGTTCCGACCAGAGATGGAAGGGATGCTTTTATTAGATCAAAACCAATCGATGTTAACATATTTTTATAATATATTTTATGTTTTTTTTATAATTTCATATATATATTTAATATATGTGCATCGTAATAATTTGGTGACTCTGAATAACTTTTAGCTGATCGCACGGTCTTTATAGTACCGGCGACGCATCTTTCAAATGTCTGCCTTATCAACTGTCGATGGTAGGTTCTGCGCCTACCATGGTTGTAACGGGTAACGGGGAATCAGGGTTCGATTCCGGAGAGGGAGCCTGAGAAACGGCTACCACATCCAAGGAAGGCAGCAGGCGCGCAAATTACCCACTCCCGGCACGGGGAGGTAGTGACGAAAAATAACGATACGGGACTCATCCGAGGCCCCGTAATCGGAATGAGTACACTTTAAATCCTTTAACGAGGATCCATTGGAGGGCAAGTCTGGTGCCAGCAGCCGCGGTAATTCCAGCTCCAATAGCGTATATTAAAGTTGTTGCGGTTAAAAAGCTCGTAGTCGAATTTGTGTCCTACACTGTCGGTTCACCGCTCGCGGTGTTTAACTGGCATGTTTTGTGGGACGTCCTACCGGTGGTGAGGTATAAATTATATATTGTATAATATGGTTATAAATACTTGTATTTTTATTTAAATTTTTATTTTTATGGTAAGTTATTATTTATATTTTTACTTGCTTGAAAAGTTTAAAGTATACTAGTTAAATTTTATATACTAATATGTACATTAAAGTATAATTTATCGTAAGTGTTAAAGTTATTTATTTTTTATAATTTAAATAATGGAGACAGCCTCCCAATTATAATCCTATCGCGGTGCTCTTAATTGAGTGTCGAGATGGGCCGGTACGTTTACTTTGAACAAATTAGAGTGCTTAAAGCAGGCTTTAAAATTTAAATAGTGCCTGAATATTGTGTGCATGGAATAATGGAATAGGACCTCGGTTCTATTTTGTTGGTTTTCGGAAGTTTTTCCGAGGTAATGATTAATACGGACAGATGGGGGCATTCGTATTGCGACGTTAGAGGTGAAATTCTTGGATCGTCGCAAGACGGACAGAAGCGAAAGCATTTGCCAAAAATGTTTTGATTGATCAAGAACGAAAGTTAGAGGTTCGAAGGCGATCAGATACCGCCCTAGTTCTAACCATAAACGATGCCAGCTAGCGATCCGCCAAAGTTCCTCCGATGACTTGGCGGGCAGCTTCCGGGAAACCAAAGCTTTTGGGTTCCGGGGGAAGTATGGTTGCAAAGCTGAAACTTAAAGGAATTGACGGAAGGGCACCACCAGGAGTGGAGCCTGCGGCTTAATTTGACTCAACACGGGAAACCTCACCAGGCCCGGACACCGGAAGGATTGACAGATTGAAAGCTCTTTCTTGATTCGGTGGGTGGTGGTGCATGGCCGTTCCTAGTTGGTGGAGCGATTTGTCTGGTTAATTCCGATAACGAACGAGACTCTAGCCTACTAAATAGACGTACTTTATTACCGGCATCTCAAGGCCCATCGGCTGTATTGTTACTGAATGTTATTTGTATATTTTGTTTTAATATATTTATAATATGTATGATTGATAATATTCATTTATGTTTTTTATTTCTTTGGGGATAAATTTCTATGTGTAATTACTTAATCTGCATTAATGATATATTTAACATGATACATTAACTAAAGTGACATCAGTTTTTTGATGTGGTTTTTACTGCCGGTGTACAAATAATTCTTCTTAGAGGGACAGGCGGCTTCTAGCCGCACGAGATTGAGCAATAACAGGTCTGTGATGCCCTTAGATGTTCTGGGCCGCACGCGCGCTACACTGAAGGAATCAGCGTGTTTTCCTCTGGCCGAAAGGTCCGGGTAACCCGCTGAACCTCCTTCGTGCTAGGGATTGGGGCTTGCAATTATTCCCCATGAACGAGGAATTCCCAGTAAGCGCGAGTCATAAGCTCGCGTTGATTACGTCCCTGCCCTTTGTACACACCGCCCGTCGCTACTACCGATTGAATGATTTAGTGAGGTCTTCAGACTGGTGCGCGGCAATGTTTTTAAAAGACATTGCCGATGATGCTGGAAAGATGACCAAACTTGATCATTTAGAGGAAGTAAAAGTCGTAACAAGGTTTCCGTAGGTGAACCTGCGGAAGGATCATTAACGAAATATAACAAAACTTGATTTTTGTGATTTTTTATATATATTAATGTTTTGTTAAAATATTTTGTTTATAAATTCCTTATATTTTTATGTAAGTAAAAGAAAAATTTACTTTTTTTCTATAACTTACTTTATAAAATATATAATTTTTATAATATAAAAATTATAATATTGTAATAAATAAACACGTATTTGGATACCAATTTTTAATATATTAAATATATTATTGGTTATAAAGTTTTACATCCAAATGTTAATTTGATTTTTTAATTTTTTTTTTTGATATGTGTTTATTTTTATATATCAATATATAAATTTTTTTTTTTATATTAACAATATTAAAAATTTATTGAATCTATATAAAATAAATAGCATATTCGTAAAATAACAAAACAAGTTATTTTCAATATGTCTTATTTATAATATAGTTATTTAATAAATGAGTTTTCTTTAAAAAAAAAATTTTTTTTTTTTTTTTAATGTTTTGTCAAATAAACAAGCAAGCACTGTATCTAATAAAATTTTATTAAATATTATTATTTATTCTTTTATACAAATGTAAGTCAATATAAAACAAACAAAAAAATTGTTTTTTTATTGCAGTCTTTTTATTATTATTTTATAATAATAAAAAAAGTATAAATTTTTATTTAATATAAATATTTTTTAAAATTTAATAATATAAAGATTACCCTGAACGGTGGATCACTTGGCTCGTGGGTCGATGAAGAACGCAGCTAATTGCGCGTCAACTTGTGAACTGCAGGACACATGAACATCGACATTTCGAACGCACATTGCGGTCCTTGGATACTGTTCCCGGACCACACCTGGCTGAGGGTCGTATACAATAATATATTAAAAGATTATTTTTAATAAAAGATAATATATTTTTTAAAATATATATCTTATAAATAATAAAATGAATGTTCGTATATTTTTTTAATTTATACGTCATTCTAAATTATATGATGTTTTTAATGTATGTATTTTTAATATTATTTTTCTATATCTTACTTATTATAAATGTGTAAGAATAAGAAAATCAAATAATACATCACATCATTTTAATTTAATAAAAATGAAACAATATTTTCTAAAAAAATATAAAAATAAATTTAAACACATATAGTAATGAAAACCAAAAATTATTCATGTATATATGTGTTTTAAATATCTAATTATTTTTATTTTATGAAAATATGAAATAACGAAATAATTTATTTCTTATTAATTTTCATATAAATATTAAATAATAATATTTAAAAATTTAACATAATAACATAAGATAAAATTTTTTGGTTTAAGTAATTACTAATAGTGTTTTTATTTTTTCAAAATAAAATTTTTTTATATTTATTTATAAAGAAAATATTGAAAAAAAAAAAACATTTTTATTTTATTTATTTATAATTGCGACCTCAGAGTAGGTGAGATTACCCGCTGAATTTAAGCATATTATTAAGCGGAGGAAAAGAAACTAACTAGGATTCCCTTAGTAGCGGCGAGCGAACAGGGAAAAGCCCATCACTGAACCCCATGGCTAAATAAAAATGGTCATTCGGGGAATGTAGTGTTTGGGAGGATCCATAATTTTTTATATAACCTGTTATTTTATGTAATAAGTCCAAGTCCATCTTGAATGGGGCCATATACCCAGAGAGGGTGCCAGGCCCGTAGTGACTATATACTGAATAACAGGTGGATCTCTCCTTAGAGTCGGGTTGCTTGAGAGTGCAGCTCTAAGTGGGTGGTAAACTCCATCTAAGGCTAAATATAACCACGAGACCGATAGCGAACAAGTACCGTGAGGGAAAGTTGAAAAGAACTTTGAAGAGAGAGTTCAAGAGTACGTAAAACCGTTCAGGGGTAAACCTGAAAAACCCGAAAGGTCGAAAGATGAGATTCATTTACTTTTTATCGTATATTAACCAACTTGTATTTGTTAGTGACAAAATTTATTATTATTATATATTATAATTTTTTATGGTATATTTATAATTTATAAAATTATTGCACTACTATATGTTGTGTATAATAACGAGGTATGCACTTCTCATCTTGTAGGACGTCGCGACCCGTTAAATATTGATTTATGAAATATTTTTGTGCATTGTATATTATATTATAAATTTTTATTTATTTGTGTAATATATGCCTATATTATCTAATTAATTGTTTGACGGTATAAATATTCATAATATAAGATTAAGTGTAAAATTTTTTTTTTTACACGTTCATTACCTAAAACGAGTATATATGGGTTTTATTAGGTTTTTTATATTTCTTAATAAAACATATGATTTTATTTGGTTTTTATACCAATAAATCATACCATATTACTGTCAGTTTTTAGGTATTAATTTGAACAATAATCTTTTTGTCAGCGACGCTATAGCTTTGGGTACTTTCAGGACCCGTCTTGAAACACGGACCAAGGAGTCTAGCATGTGCGCAAGTCATTGGGAATAAAATATTTTTTCATCGAAATATTAATAAATTTTATGAAACCCAAAGGCGAAATGAAAGTAAAATAATTTTTTTTAAAAAAAATTTTATTTTTTTTATTATAAATTTGAGGGAGGATATATTTTTATTATGTATTAAATATCGCACTCCCAGGGCATCTTATATTATTCTTATAATTTTTTTATAATTTTTATTATGAATAAAGGTGCACCTAGAGCGTACACGCTGGGACCCGAAAGATGGTGAACTATGCCTGGTCAGGACGAAGTCAGGGGAAACCCTGATGGAGGTCCGTAGCGATTCTGACGTGCAAATCGATCGTCGGAACTGGGTATAGGGGCGAAAGACTAATCGAACCATCTAGTAGCTGGTTCCCTCCGAAGTTTCCCTCAGGATAGCTGGCGTTCATCATTCAACGAGTCTCATCCGGTAAAGCGAATGATTAGAGGCCTTGGGGCCGAAACGACCTCAACCTATTCTCAAACTTTAAATGGGTGAGATCTCTAGCTTGCTTAAAATCATATATTGATTTTATTTTTAATTTTATATATATGTGAAGCTATGAGAATAATATTTTTAATTAAGATAATATTTATGGATCAGAATGCCAAGTGGGCCACTTTTGGTAAGCAGAACTGGCGCTGTGGGATGAACCAAACATAGAGTTAAAGCGCCAAAATCGACGCTTATGGGATACCATGAAAGGTGTTGGTTGCTTAAGACAGCAGGACGGTGGCCATGGAAGTCGGAATCCGCTAAGGAGTGTGTAGCAACTCACCTGCCGAAGCAACTAGCCCTGAAAATGGATGGCGCTGAAGCGTCGTGCTTATACTCTATCGTCAATTGTTATTATAGATATTTATTATTTTTATAAAAATTTTTAAATATCATGAAAACTTGACGAGTAGGAGGGTCGCGATGGTGTGCGCGGAAGGATTGGCCGTGAGGCTGTCTGGAGCCGCCATCGGTGCAGATCTTGGTGGTAGTAGCAAATACTCTAGCGAGGCCCTGGAGGACTGACGTGGAGAAGGGTTTCGTGTGAACAGCAGTTGCACACGAGTCAGTCGATCCTAAGCCCTAGGTGAAAACCGATGTTAATGTTGATGTGTTTTAATAAATTATATAATTATTTTTATAAATAATTATTATTTAAAATAATAAAATTTTATAAAATAAATAAATAAATAATAAATAATTACATCCATTGGGCGAAAGGGAAACCGGTTCCTATTCCGGTACCCGGCAGCGGAACCGTATATAAGTCGGGCCCTCATTCACATTATATATGTGTATATGAGTGTTCGTCGGGGTAACCCAAAGAGGCCTGGAGACGCCGTCGGAAGATCCAGGAAGAGTTTTCTTTTCTGCATGAGCGTTCGAGTTCCCTGGAATCCTCTAGCAGGGCGATAGGGTTTGGAACGCGAAGAGCACCGCAGTTGCGGCGGTGTCTGGATCATTCCCTCGGACCTTGAAAATCCAGGTGAGGGCCACGTGGAGGTGTCGCGCCGATTCGTACCCATATCCGCAGCAGGTCTCCAAGGTGAAGAGCCTCTAGTCGATAGAATAATGTAGGTAAGGGAAGTCGGCAAAT
Source organism: Brachynemurus nebulosus (assembly GCA_035578155.1). Lineage (NCBI taxonomy): Eukaryota > Metazoa > Arthropoda > Insecta > Neuroptera > Myrmeleontidae > Brachynemurus > Brachynemurus nebulosus. The sequence goes on from JAPWDM010000015.1 coordinate 13,647,428, forward strand.
TAGATCCGTAACTTCGGGATAAGGATTGGCTCTGAGGACCGGGGCGTGTCGGGCTTGATTGGGATGTAGGTTATGGCTAACGTGCCGGGCCTGGGTGAGGTGATACCATATTACCTACTAAATGTTATACATATGTTTTGTAAATTTTATTTATTAAAATAATAAATAATTATAATGTGTGTATTTATGTATTATATAGAACAATTATTGGAAAAATCGATTTTATTTGTAATTATATTTAATTATTGTATGGTACAGTACTGATATATAAAAATCTGATTTTTTATTTTTGTTATTTTATTAATATGTACTCCATAAGAATAATTTATAAATTACATAATTTTCTAAGTAATTAGTTATTATGTGTATAATAAATGAATATTTGGGGATTTAATATATATTTGATAATAATCATTTATGTAAAATGATGGCTAAAGTTTTTATATACAAATGCTGTATTATTTATATAATAAAACTAAATATGATTTATTTATAATAATTTCATTAAAAGTTTTTTCATTTGTTCGAAAAATACTTTACATATCTATGTAATTATTGAAAATTTTTTAAATTATTATTTACTTGTATGCTATTAATGAATTAATTTTGGGTATATGTTTTTCTGTGGATCCGAACTCGGTCCCGTGCCTTGGCCACCTACGGAACTTTCTTGCTGCGAGACTTTACTCAACATATATATCATATAATTTTTATATTTATATTTTTATTTATTTAATTATATTATATTAAAATGAAAAATATATATGCGTAAGTGTTCTCTTCGGCCGCCATTTAACGGTTAACTCAGAACTGGCACGGACTAGGAGAATCCGACTGTCTAATTAAAACAAAGCATTGCGATGGCCCCAACGGGTGTTGACGCAATGTGATTTCTGCCCAGTGCTCTGAATGTCAATGTGAAGAAATTCAAAAGAAGCGCGGGTAAACGGCGGGAGTAACTATGACTCTCTTAAGGTAGCCAAATGCCTCGTCATCTAATTAGTGACGTGCATGAATGGATTAACGAGATTCTCTCTGTCCCTATCTACTCGACTGATCTACTAGCTGTCGAACTGAACGGACGTGTGATCTATGTGCTCCGTGTTTTCATTGTTGAAAGTGACGTTTCGCTTATCAGTGAATTGGTGTTTATTAACGCGAAAATTAACTGAATATTAGTGTTATTGTGTTTTTCCATATTTATATTAAGTGCTTTTCATTTATTTTTCATTGGCTATAAACTTTTAGTGGTTAATAATTAGTTTTCATACTAGGTTAAGGACTACTGTTTTAATGGAAAATAATTTGTGAACTTTCGGTAAGAAAATTAGTTTTAAAGTAGATTTTAGCTGTAGTTTACGAATTTTCAGTGTTATTTATAAGTTACGAATTGACTTTTTCTTGTTTTAAGTGTTAATTCATAAGAACATTATATTTAATGCTAATTGACATTTGTGTGGGGCCCGTTGTACTACATCTGGAGACAACCGCCTATTGTATAGTGTGTAATCATAATACCGGAGAACGTTTTTGCTTACATCGATACCATTCTTCGGGCACACCATCTTGAACTGGTCCCCTGTATTCATACACGGTCTCGAACTACTTAATTATCAGTATAATTCTGGGGCTGAGCCCCCGCTTCCGGTATATTTTTCTATCGGCGGTATACTGCCATCGACTCGACCGTCGAATTATCTGTTCCCATCGTCCCGATCTCTCCCTATTTTTGGGAAACTCGACTACCATTGTGTTCGCTGCACTTCTAGCTTTCCGACATAGTGTATATTTTTGGGGTGTAGCCCCCGCTGTTGGTTATTTTTGTCGCTTTGTTCTAATACATCTCCAGCGGTCGATTCGCTTATCTGTTCGTATCATCCCGATCCAACATCTTTTCTACAGAATTCGGCCACCACTGTCTCCGTCGAACTTCTAGCTCTCCGACGTGGTATATATTTTTGGGGCAGAGTCCCTGCTGTTGGATATTTTTAACTACTTTGTTCTGGTGTATCTCCAGCGGTTGATTCGATTATCCGCTCGCATCGTTCCGATCCTTCATTATTTTTAAAAAATTCGGCTACCACTATATCCGTAGAACTTCCAACTATCCGACGTGGTATATATTTTTGGGGCAGAGTCCCTGTTGTTGGATATTTTTGACTACCTTGTTCTGGTGTATCTCCAGCGGTTGTTTCGATTATCCGCTCACATCGTCTCGATCCTCCGTTATTTTTAAAAAATTCGGCCACCACTGTATCCGTAGAACTTCCAGCCATCCGATACGGCATATATTTTTGGGGCTGAGCCTTCACCGTTGGTGCTATTCGTCATTGTATTCCGCTGCATCTACTAGTAAGTAAACTCATTGGAAGTACTCCGAATAAAATCACTCCTCGGACATTTCAACTACGTTATCACCGCAAGATTCGTTGTGATTCTGTTGTTGGGGCCCTTCTAGTTTGTTCCTACATCGATCCTGTTGGGGCGGATCACCCCTGACAGACGTAACTGACAGTAATCGAATATTATACTCTAGACACTGCTATAATTATCCATTTACATCACCTTAATTACATCATCGAGCGACTGTTTGACACTACCATTGTATTTATACAACTACTATCATTTCATCATTAAGAATATTTTTGGGGCGAAGTCCCACTTGGTGGTTACATTAGCGATTCATCATTAGAGACTCTAATACAGTACATCATACGTACTGTACGTACCTTGTGTGTACCTACTGTACCATAGATAACTAGGAGAGTTATATATCAACATAGCTGGTGTACCTAATAGCACATTAAGGGTGTCTTTAACACTCTTTTTAAGGTTGTTACTAACACATATATTAAGGTAGTTATCAACACATATTTTAAGGTAGTTGTCAATAAATATTTCAAGAGTGTCTTCAACTCACATCTTAAGGGTGTGTTTAGCTGTGTCGAATATTTTGATTCTGCGCTCCTATTTTTGCATTACTTTACATCGCTTAAGTTAATGTAATCAGTTTGGAACATGGCTACCCCCAGACGTCGGCGTAAACTGCCGAGTAGCAATAGCGAGGAGGGGTCTGAAGTGGAAATGAGTGGGGACGAAAGTATAGCTGGTTTTGCCGAACCCGGGACCTGTGATACAAAGAGGAGATTGAATAAAGTATCGGAAATCGGAGGACGTTTGCGCAAGTTTGTCTTGACGGATACAAACAAAATACAAAAAGTAGCAGGTGACTACATTTTACAATGCTTTGCGGATGTGGAACGAATCTTAAACGAAGTTCTATGCGAAAAGGCCAGTGAAACAGGTAGACTGCAGGGAAAAATCGATATGCTACTGGAGACAAACGAACGACTACTGGACAAAATTGGAAACACAACCAAGGTATCTGTTAATAGCGAAGTGGGACCGACCTCATCTGGCGTGGGTAAAGAGGATGTCGCAGCACAACACGTAGGGCACCAAACACATAAGGAACAATTTCCGGAGCTGCCAAAGAAATCCTATGCCTTGGTCGTCAAATCCATCGACGAGAAGACGGACAAGAACGTTATAAAGGACAGACTAATGAAAGAAGTCAGTCGCGAATTGGCGGATATTCGTGTGCAAGCCGTCAGAGAAACCAGAAGTGGGGTCGTAGTTCGTACTGTGTCCGAGGTGGAGAGAGAGCGGCTGAGAAATTACGATTTTGGGAGCAAAGGTTTAAAGGCTGAGTTACCCAAGAGGAACGACCCGCGTATCATCATCTTTAGGGTACCATCGGATCTTTCTAACGAAGAGCTAATGAGGGACCTGTTTAAGAAAAACCTTGAGGGAGTAATGACCGAAGAAGAGGCTCAGCGACGTATCAAACTTATCACAAGACTGGGGAAGGACAAATCGCATGGTAGTGTAGTGGTAGAACTGCCAGCTAACATAAGAGACAGAATACTCGCGTACGAACGTGTCTATCTTGGTTGGGGGTCATACTATGCGAGGGAAGATAAGAACATTGGCAGGTGTCTCAATTGTTTTAGCTTCGATCACTTCACAAGTGTCTGCAAGAGAGGAAAGTTATGTAAAAAGTGTGGTCAGGGTGGTCACCTCGTTTCCGACTGCAAGAATGCTCTGTGCTGTGTAGTATGTAAGGACAAGGGACTCAGCGATAACCATGACGTGTATGATAAACAGTGCCCGGAGTTCTTGAAAGCGTGGGATAGGGTACGTACTCGCTTCGAATAAAAATGGCTATGTTACAATTAAACTGCCAACGGTCATACGCAGTCATGGTGGAACTTGGGACTCTTATGCGGAGACATAAAATCAAGATCGCGTTGACTCAGGAGCCCTATACCAGAAGCGGGAAAGTATTAGGCCTACCCAGTGACATGCGTGTCTTCGCGTGTGATACGCCAGGAGTTAGAACTGCCATCATCATCGATGATGAAGATCTTGAAGCAATGCCTATCACGGATTGCACCTATGACTTTGGTGTGTGTATTTGGACCAAATATAGACTACAAGAAATATTTCTAGTGTCGATATACTGTCGCCCTGGTGGCGATATTGCGCAGGACTTAACGTATATGGATCGGGTTCTGGAACGGATAGGACATAGATCTTGTATAATTGCCATGGATGCCAATGCATGTTCGGGACTCTGGTACAGCAAAAGCTTGGGTTCATGTAGAACAAATGATGATCGTGGCAATACGTTAGCCGAGTGGATCCTGGAGAAAGGGCTCTATGTATTAAATGAACCGTCTGAATTCTTCACTTTTGCTGGACCCAGAGGCTTTAGCGACATCGATATCACTATTTGTAATGCCCCGATATTACGTGGCGGTACAACATGGAGCATTATGCCCGACTGGTCAAACAGTGATCATAATGCAATATTGGTAAAGATCAATTCGGAACCCCCACAACAACCGCGTACCGAATCCTTGCGAATCCCTACTTATAAATTAGCAGAATTCGAGCGAGTCTTTGTCGCATTCCTCCACTCTATCGATTATGGTGACTGGTCCCGTATGACAGTAGATGATAAATGCAGCAGGCTATATGACATCATAAAACAAGCGACGGGAGCCATTGGCGTCGGAACATCACAGCGTCGGAATAAAGGCATAAGTTGGTGGAATCACGATCTCACACTGTTGCGCAATCGGGTGCGCCGAGCTCGTAGGAATTTTCAGATTAAGAAGCGCCAACATAACCAGGGCCGTATTTCGGAAGAGACATACCTGCAGGCCAAGAGCGCGTATACTTCCCTGCGAAATGAATATAAAATTTCCATGTTCGACGCCAAGGAAAAGAACTGGCGTATTTTCGTGAGCGAATCCGGTAATGACGACCCATGGGGCCCAGTTTATCGTATCTGCAGGGCTAAAAGAAATATTGAAATTACATCAATCAGGACTGAAGTAGGTCACACCAACTCTTGGGAGGAAAGTGTCAACGTTTTATTAAGGAAATTCTTCCCTCCATCCGACCAAGAAGTTTTTGAGGCCCCGCCCTTTATTAGATCGGAAGGTGAATTTGAGTATGAGGAGGTGCACAAGGCTGTTCTTGCATCTAGGCCTGGGAGGGCCCCTGGGTTGGATGGGGTTACTACTGAATTATTACGCCTTATATGGAAAACCTCTCCAGCATACCTTAAGAATTTGTTCGATAGCTGCCTCCAGGAGGGAGTGTTTCCCGAAATATGGAAAAGGGCCAAGTTAATTATCCTCTTGAAATCGCCGGACAAAGACCGTGCTTCCCCGGGGTCGTATCGACCCATATGCTTACTATCCTTGTTTAGTAAAGTCTTGGAGCGACTGATGATTGCACGATTAGGTCTGCTGTCAGAGACCCACACGAGTCAACATGGTTTTACTAAAAACAGATCTACCGAAAGTGCATGGGTAGAAGTTAAAAGTTTTGTCAGCAGGAATGAAGCCAAATACATCCTAGGGTTATTTGTAGACTTTAAGGGCGCATTCGACAACTTGGAATGGGGCACGATATTGGACAGGATTGCTGGCCTGGGCTGCAAAGAATTCGATCTGTGGAGCAGTTACTTCTCCAATAGGCAAGTTTGTGTTGTCGGTCGTGCTCAGGAAATTCGGTGCCCGGTTTTTAGAGGGTGCCCACAGGGTTCACACTGCGGACCTTTTATCTGGAATATGATGATGTGCGAATTACTTAAAGAATTGGAGGCCTCTGGGACAATGGTGGTAGCATATGCGGACGACCTGTTGATACTTGTCGAGGGCAACAATAGAGCAACCTTAGAAGACCTTGCTAACGACAAACTGGCCATTGTTAGCCGTTGGGGAAATCGAGTTGGTGTTGAAATCTCAACTGATAAGACTGTCGCCATGCTGCTCAAAGGTAGCCTATCTCCGAATAGGCGACCAAGTATTAGATTGAATCATCGACCGATACACTACGTTACCCATACAAGGTACTTGGGTATCAATGTTGAAGAGGGCTTAAAATTCAAAGCACATCTTAGAGAACTGGAGAGGAAAATATCTTTGCTAGTCGGCTGTTTCGTGAGGGTTACGAGGCGAGATTGGGGTCTTACACGCGGCACCCTGAAGACCATATACAATGGATTATTCGTTGCTGCGGCCTTATATGCGTCTGTCGTATGGTATGACATCTGCCGATTCAATTACGCCAAGGTGCTGCTGAATCGCATACAGAGGAGGGTTCTATATATGTGTCTGCCTGTGTGTCGTACTGTTTCCACAGAGGCCCTACAGGTCCTACTAGGTGCCATTCCATGGGACATCGAAGTTAAAAGAAGAGCGCTACGTACAAAAGTCAGACTTGGGTTACCACTGAATGAACTTGATCTGGTCCAAAGGGAGGAGGATTGGGACGACCATATGATCCTACAGCAGAACGACATCAGGGCTCTCGACATATGGCAGGACAGATGGTCACACTCTTCTAAAGGCAGAACAACATACGAGTTCATCCCCAGTGTTAGGAATGCCGTAAAAATGAACTGGGCTAACTACAACCTCGAAGTATGCTATCTGATGACCGGCCATGGAACTCTAAACGCGTTTCTTGTCCACAGGGGCCTGTCTGATACGAACGCCTGTGTCTGGTGTGGTGCCCCCGAGGATTGGGAGCATGTCATTAGAAGCTGTCACAAATATGAAGAGAGAAGAGATCTGGAGGCCTGGGGTGTCGCCTTTAATGACAACCGGTACACATACCATGGAGTGATACTGGATCCGGAGTGTTTCAACCTATTTAAGCGTTTCGCCAGATGGGTGTTTAAAGTCAAAAAGGGAGTGGGCTGAGTGCTCTGTCTTGTTCATCCCGTGGCTCCTACAGTTGCCGATTGCTGTTACTGTTATTGTATGCT
>JAPWDM010000015.1:13664775-13764775 GCA_035578155.1 Brachynemurus nebulosus
AAATTTAATAAACAAATAAAAATTAAGTAAAATAATAATGGTACTTATAAGTACCCTTGGTTGTTCATGTGCATTATGTAATTGACATATCTTTTGTAGTTTGTTAGTAAAAATGGATTCTAAGCAAAACTTAACGAACGATGAAATAATGAAAATTTTGGAAGATGATTTGATTAACATAGACTTCGATTTCGATCTGGACAATAATATTGAAATGGATTACGAATCCGAAGAAGAAAATGATATTGAAAGGGAAATTGCTTTGATGAACAAACATACAGAAAATGGGAATAATTCTGTAAGTCGTATTTTCGTAAATATATTTTATATTATTATTTACATTGTAATATTTTGTAGATCGAAGATGAAGAAGAAAATAATATTCCTTATATTCCGGATAGAAAATGGAGAAAAATAGATGTTCCTACGAATAATTATCCTGTAACTGATTTGGAAAAATTAATACCAGAATCTGCATTCAATACGTGCGATACTGAAACAGATATATTTATTCATTTATTAGGTGAAGCTGTAAAAGATATTACTTTTCAATCAAATCTATACGCAAATAAACAAAATCATAACTTGAAACTAACAGAAGGAGAGTTCTTAGCATTTATAGGAATTAATTTCTTAATGGGTTATCATGTATTACCTAGTGTTGAAAATTATTGGTCCACTGCTGAAGATTTAGGAGTTCCTCTTGTAAAGGAAACGTTTACAAGGAATAGGTTTCAAGAAATTCTTAAATACTTACATGTAAATGATAATACGTTATTAACAAATGAAAACCATTCGGGCAAATCGGAAAGATTTTCCTAAAAATTTAACAGACGATAAAAAATTATCCAGAGGTGAATTTGATTACAGATTTTCAAATACAGGTATTGGAATTTTTAAATGGAGAGACAACAAAATAGTTCACTTTGCATCAAATTTTCATAACTTAGAAGTGACAGAAATACAAAGAAAGGAAAAAGATGGTTCACTGGTGAATATCAAATGTCCATCAATAGTTTCCGATTACAATAGAAATATGGGAGATGTTGATCGTGCGGACCGGTTGCGAACATGCTATAACATAAATCGACGATCAAAAAAGTGGTGGCATAGACTTTTTGGGCCCTAATAGAAATAACATTTGTTAATTCATATATTGTTTCAAAAACTATTTTGAACGATGCTGAAATTACGAAAAATTTACTGACTTTTCGTCGCAATATTGCACTTGGGTTGATAAAACAAGTACCTGGAAATTCTCAAAGAAAGCGAACGTCATCTGGCAAATTCAAAAAAATCTTTCAGTGCAGCAAAAAGAGACGATACAATTACAGTGTGCCAAATAATGTTAGGTTGGCCAGTCGTGGAATTCACTGGCCTATCTTTGGAAATACACGGGGTAGATGTGAGTTATGTAGTTCTATGGCGGTCCAATCGAAACCGTATTCAAAATGTTCCACATGTGGAATATTTCTCTGTGTAAATCAAAAAAAAAATTGTTTTATCACATATCATGATATAAATATGTAATATTTATTCAAATCTAGCTATATTAATCCAAAGAAATATGTACTTGTATTTACCAACGGTACTTATAAGTACCATCACTTAATTAATGGCTAATAATTTTTTTTTTAATTATTCATTTATTAATTTATTATTGAACACCCTGTAATTATTCAGATCAATTTTCATGTAAATATGTCAAAAATTAAACATGCTGGTAAACAAAGGGTTAAATCCAAATATTGTACTTGTTAATTGTATTGTACACCACCCAAATCTTTAGAATAATAAACTTAAATTTTATACAAAATAAGGTTGTGCTGTTCTAAAAGATCCTAAATCATCCTCTGGGGGGGAGGAACTTATTTCCTCCTTATGGGCTCATTTTGCTTCAACCCTTTGTCCGAAAATGAGGTTCCAATGCTGCTTCACCGTCCATTTACTTTCCAGCCTTTGCCAGCATTTCCAGTATCGGTATCGAGTTTTAGTATTTTTTTTTTTTTTTTAATTAGCCGTAATGGCGAATATTTTAAAACAAAATCATTAAAATCAGTTTTCATTAGTTTTTTATTTATAGCCAAAAAATTAGGTGATCGTAATAATTATACAAATTAATAATTACCACAAATTTTACATAAAAAATTTTTTCCCATCCTCTACCCTTTCGAATCGTCAAAAATCCTTTTGGATAGTGTCATTTAGTGCATAGTAGAGCGTTTGGTAAAAATTTCAAATTCCGAGCAGTTAGAGCTTCTCATTTTCGAAACTCCCGACAAAAAATTGATTAATTTGTTTGCATCTGTAATTCATGTATATTCTAATTTATTTAAACATTAACTCATAGATTTTTAGTCACACTTGTACATATTATTTTCAAATCTTCAAATTTTCATATGTTTATTGTAACGCCGCATGGAACAGGCGCGGGGTAGTATTAAATAATTTCCATTTGAAGTTTCCATTGAAATGAAAATCTTGGAAATCAAATCAATATAATTATCAAACAACATATTTGAGAAAGATTAGACAATAGTTTAAACATTCATATTATGTAAATTGCATAAAAATCTCAAGAATTGAAATCATAGCATTCTCTATTGGTAGAAAAGAGAAGAAAGATAAATGTCGTAATGGTGCTTTAATAACAAATCTGGTTGGTCAAAGGGGAACTAGCTGAGGGGTAGTTCTAAGAATTACTACCATGTACTTAAGTGAATTATGTATCTTACTCTTTCATATGAGAAATTATATGTTTAACTCAAATAGAACGTTATGGAACATTCAATTTGGAAAAAATAAGAAATTTTTATAAAATAAAACAAATTTTATTACTTTGCAAAATATCACTATTTTATTTTGACAAAACTTGCTACAAAGTTGACAGAACTTGTTACAAAGTTTTTTACAAAGTTGACATGTTTCGTTCTATATGAACATCATCTGAACAAGTTACATATAGATGTTCATATAGAACGAAACATGTCAACTTTGTAAAAAACTTTGTAACAAGTTCTGTCAACTTTGTAACAAGTTTTGTCAAAATAAAATAGTGATATTTTGCAAAGTAATAAAATTTGTTTTATTTTACAATATGGATTATCACAAAGTAACGCTCAAATCAGTGAAATTTTTATAACGAACTTGGAAAAAGTTTAAGGCATTCTAATTTCGACTTTACTTGTAACAACAACGTTGTATTTTCGGGTCCCCTTTCCCTTATAAGCCGTTTACATTTATATTTATATTATTATACTATTGTTACAACTTAAATTTATAATATCATTGTTAATTTTGTTAATTAAATTGAATATTTAAATAATTATATTAAAACCGCGAGTGTTTTATTCATCGATTCACCAATATAAGCAGTCGCGCATTTTGTGACATCAAAATCAAAGAACCCATAGCGACCTACAGAGACAAACCGGAAAGAACATCGCGTGAGCGTAGAAAACCCACAACCTGCGACGGATCTAGGTTTTCTAGATTTCCCAAACTAAGGGCGGCCTTTCATTATGTATTTTTTATACAAACTAATAAATTAATATATTAGATAATTAAATACATATTTAGTTTTGAACAGAATATGTGCACACTTAACGATGCTTTTTTCACAGAAGCGATATCATAATATGAATATTTAAAAATTGTTCAAGCCGTTCATTTTTTTTTAATCAACCTATACATGGCATCGCCTGTATAAATTAAATTTTTGAAAATTTTTGTTAAGTTAGTAATTTTGTTGTGAAATGGAACGTACCCTAAGTTTATATTATCTATGTAAGCTACCTTGTCTTTGGTAAAAAAAATTTGAAATGTAATGGTGGATATCGAAGTGAGTTTCTGTAATTATTGTGCAAGTAAAAGGGAAATAAAGAAGAATTATTTCAGTTCATAAAAGCTTTGTTATTATTAATATGGTAGCAGAGGTGCGTAGTTTAAAACAAGATGGATGAAAAAAGCAATATTCAACTTCAAATATTTAATGGCGTCGATTATGACAAATGGAGATACAGGTTGAAACTTTTTCTGGAGATGCGTGAATGCGTTGAGGTAATTGAATCAGACAAAAAACCCGACCAAATCAGTGAAAGCGAGTGGAAAGCAAAAGAAATCAAAGCGAAAAATTACATTGTGAACGGCGTGTCAAACAGTCAACTCGAACTAATCATTAACGAATCCAAAGCAAAAGAAATGATAACTAAATTTGATTCTATCTATGCGACTAAAAGCTCAGCGAACAAATTGTTGTGTAAAAGACGCTTGTTGGACTTAAAAATGAACGAAAATGATGATCCGGCTGAATTTCTAAACAAATTTGAGGCCCACATTAACAGCCTGATTGGATGTGGTGAAGCTGTCACAAATGAAGACAAATTAAACTATTTGTTACTATGTTTGCCTGAATGTTTTAGTCATATAGTAGACGTAATAGATGCATTGCCGGATAAAGAAAAGTCGGTTGAGTATGTCAAATCAAAGTTGTTATTCGAACATAAAAAGAGAGATGGACAGGCAGCATCAGGTCAAACATTTCATACGAGGAGAGAAAATGGGGCGTGCCATAATTGTGGTGATTTAGGACATTATAAAAGGGATTGCCCCAAAAACCAGGTTCAACAAGGTATGTGGAGAGGAAACAACAGGAGAGGCAGTAACCAGAGAGGATACAACTGGAGGGGAAATAGAGGACGAGGCTATCGTGGACGAGGACGCGGTCAGTATCGTGGCTTCACAAGATCGGCTGGTGTAGCAAGTGTGAGTGAAGATGGAAACTCTTTTCACGTGGAAGTTATGATGTCGGCGAAGAACTGTGATAAGGACGAAACAATGGTGTCTTGGCTCTTGGACAGCGGCTGCTCTGATCACATTATAAATAGTGATAAGTATTTTTGTGATTTTAAGGAATTGACAAATCCAGTGGACATTAAGGTAGGTGATGGTTTTTCATTAAAAGCAAACAAGATTGGTGATATAATTATGTATTTCAATGTTGACCAGCAGTGGATAAAAACAACAATTAAAAATGTGTATTATGTACCCAGCATGCGTAAAAATTTGTTGAGTGTATCGAGTATCACTGCACAGAAAAATACTGTAATATTTAATGATAATAACGCCGAGGTTTATAACAAGTTCAACAATTTAATTGCATGTGCATACAAAGAAAATAAGTTATTTATTTTGAAAGGAAAAACATGTTTTAAAAATCAGTCTGTATCATACACAAATGTGACTTTATCTGAAAAAGAAAATGTAACTATGTCTCAAAAGGAAAAATGGCACCGCATTCTAGGCCACACAAATTTTAATAACCTTAAAAAATTATGTGAAAATAATTTATGTGTAGGGTTGCCAGATAAAATTGAGTATGACTATTATCAATGTGAAATATGCTTGGAAAACAAAATGTCTAATCTCCCTTTTAACACGGCTAGGGGCCGTCGAGCCACCGAGTTACTACAAGTTATACATTCAGATGTCAATGGCCCCATAAATCCAGTAGGTTTTGGTGGTGAAAAATATTTTGTGAGTTTTATTGATGATTATAGCAAGTTAGCCAAAGTATATTGTATAAAACAGAAAAGTGAAGTTTATGATTGTTTTGTGCATTTTGTAAATTTAGTGGAGAACCAAACTGGAAAAAGGATTAAAGAACTCTGATGCGATAATGGAACCGAATACATGAACACAAATTTTTTTGAATTTGCGAAGAAAAAAGGAATTTATATCAAACCATGTCCGGCGTACACTCATGAGCTAAATGGAGTTGCAGAAAGGTACAACAGAACTATTATGGACAGGGCGAGATGCTTACTTGCTGAACCAAAGATTGACAAATGTTATTGGCCAGAATGTATAAAGACTGCTGCATATTTAGGAAACAGATTATTGACAAACACGATTGAGAAAAAAACACCATATGAAATATTTTTTGGAAGAAAACCGGATGCGACAAACTTAAAAATATATGGAAGTAAAGCTTTTGTGAGAATACCAGAAGTGAAAAGAACATCAAAACTAAATCCTAAAGCAGAGAAAGGAATATTAGTAGGATACACGGATATGGGATACAGAGTGCTAGTTGGAAACAAAGTTATTGTGAGTCGACATGTGAAATTTATTGAAAAAGAAATTGAGTTTGTGAAATACTATCATGATGAAGGAAAAGATAATGAAGAAGAAGTGACAAGTGATGATAAAGAACATGAAGTTGAGGAAATTACTGATAGTAAAAACAAAATTGAAGAAAAAGAGCAAGAAGAAAGTGAAAACAAAGTTGAAGAAAAAGAACAAGAAGAAAGTGAAAACAAAGTTGAAGAAAAAGAACGAGAAGAAATTCAGGAGGTGTCAAAAGAAAGACCTAAGAGAGTGCGAAAAATTCCAAAAAGGTATGATGATCATGAAGTATATGCAAATTTTTGTGATGTTAACATTCCAGAGAATTATGAAGAAGCCATAAAGAGTACAGATTCAAAGAAATGGAAAAAGGCTATGGAAGAAGAAATTAAAAGCTTAGAAGAAAACAACACATGGAGAGTAGTTGAAGAGCCTGTAGATAAGAAGATAATAGAAGTAAAATGGATCTTTAGAATCAAAATTAATGGAAAGTATAAAGCTCGTGTCGTTGCTAAGGGATTCCAACAAATTTATAGTGAAAATGAAGAGATATACTCCCCAGTAGCAAGAATGACGACTCTGAAGGTTTTATTGTCTACTGCATGCGTTAATGGATGGGAAATCGAACAAATGGATGTGGAAACCGCCTTCTTAAATGGCAATATTAAATCGGAAGTGTACATTTATCCACCTGATGGTTATCAAATCGAAGAAGGCAAAGTATGTCTATTGAATAAATCCCTATACGGACTGAGAGAGAGCCCACGTGATTGGTACGAGTGTTTTCACGATTTTATGACAGAAATACAGTTTAAAAGATCGAATCATGATTACTGTTTGTACACTGGATGTATCAAAAATCAAACTGTTTATGTAATACTTTATGTTGATGATCTACTCCTCCTTGGAAATAATATTGAATGTATAAAAGAGGTAAAAGAAATGTTGAGTAAAAAATTTCGTATGAAAGACCTAGGAAGAATTAAACAGTATTTAGGAATAAACATAGAATATAATAAAAAGGAAAAGAAAATGTTTTTGACCCAAGAAGAATACATTGAAAATCTAGTTACAAAATATCAAGTGACAGATTCAAAAGGTTTTGAAACACCAATGGAAATTAACTTAAAACTAGAGCCATCCGAGAATAGAAACGAAAATTTTAAATATCGAAACCTGATTGGTGCTTTATTGTACGTGGCAAATGGAACTCGTCCAGATGTACCATATTCAGTAAACTACCTAAGTCGTTTTCAAAACAGTTATGATGAAAGTCATTATAAATATGCCCTACGTGTGCTTAAATATTTGTATCACACTAAATCCTTAAAATTAAACTATGATGCTACATATGAAAACATAATGGATGCCTATGTGGATGCCGACTGGGCTGCAGATATAGTGGACAGAAAGTCTACTACAGGCATAGTTATAAAAGTTTTTGGAAATACAGTGTTCTGGAAATCTCAGAAACAAAAAATTGTGTCAAGAGCATCAACTCATGCAAAGTACTACGCGTTAGCTGATTGTGTTGAAGATATTTTGCCAATAAAAGGAGTGTTAAGTGATATTAATGTTAAAATAAAAAGTTCTATTAAAATACATGAGGATAACACTGGAGCCATTGCATTGTCAAAAAATGGTAAATTTTGTAAAAACTCTAAACACATTGATATTAGTTTTCATTTTGTGCATGATTTTGAAAAGAAAGGCATTATAGATGTTACTAAAATTAACACTGAAGACCAGATTGCAGATATATTAACTAAATCTTTAAGCAAAGTTAAATTTCATAAATTCAGAGATTTGCTAGGTGTTAAAAGTATTTAAATAAGAAAGATTGTAATTGTTAAAAGTGTTTAAGTAAGATTGATTTAAATTAGAAAGATATTGTCATTGTGTAGTCACTAAAAATTTTAAGAAGACAGAATGTTTGTGTTATTTCTTAAGTTGTTAGAAAGTTAGTTTTAGACTTTTTAGAAGCAACAAAATTAAGGAGGTGTGTTAAGTTAGTAATTTTGTTGTGAAATGGAACGTACCCTAAGTTTATATTTGTTAAGTTAGTAATTTCGTTGTGAAATGGAACGTACCCTAAGTTTATATTATCTATGTAAGCTTGAATCAATCGTAACCAGTGATAGAGAGAATTTTACGGACGATGTACCAAATTGAAACGGTATTCGGACGACTGATTTCAAAATAGGAAAGGTGGGGTTCCTGAATGCACCAGGTATTTTAGTTGTTCAGTGGTAGACTTTATCTTTGAAAGGAATCGGGTTTTAAATAGATGTATGAGACGAAACGAGAGAGAAAGAAAATGTGTACAGAAAATAATTATATAAGTGCTTACACAAAGCAAAATAAAGGAATAATATTTTTGATACAGGATAAATTTTTATAAAATATTATGTAGATTTATTATTCAGTAGTATAGCTTCAAACACTTTTCAATTCAGACAATGGTTTCCACAAATATCACAAGATGGCGTCCTCCAATTTCATTATTATTTAATTCATAAAACTTCTTAAAATATCTCACTAATCATAATTTTCATTTATTCACGAACAATATTTCTTTTAAATATTTTTCAGGTAGAATACAAATAAATACTTCTTAGTTTCTTTGGTTCAATTTATTTCACTTTATAAAAAATGTTCTTCAATTTTCAATCATGTGCTTTCAACATATTACAAACAACATACTTTTCTTATTTTTTTTTATAATACTTTTACATTTCTTTTTATTTCAATAACTTCAAATTATATTTAATATTTAATATTTTTTTGTTACATTTATTTTTATTTCATTATTTTATTTTTAATACATATTTAAACAACTTTATTTATTTAATTTTATTTACGCATTTACATTTTGAACTATTTGAGTTGGTTTCCTATTCACAACTAACTTTTTTGGTTTATCCTTAATAGGATATCTCATTACAAAAGAAACAGGATATGAAAATATTACAATACGATTGGTTAAAACATAGCGTCATGTTCTAAAAAAATCTTGATTGGTTATCTTATTATTATTACTTAAAATGATACCTGCGTAGTAGAAAGCATCATTGGAAATGGTTTCCGGAATGCTCCACTGAAGAATATATTTCTAAGAAAGGACTATAGATTTGACTCTATTTAAGGACATGTTCATCTCTATATTCAAAATTAATCTCCTTATTTTCAAATATGATTGATCCTATAATTAAGAGATCATTGTTATTACTTATAATAAAGAAGATCGCGGTTTCGGTCGAGCAAATTAACTTCTATATACTCTCTTTTTATATACTCACATAGTAAATAACGTTACAAATCCCCCTTTTAGAAGTTATTTCGAGAACGAAAACGCGTCCTTTTACAAAATTTGAAAACATATCAATAACAATTCACATATAAATCCATTAACAAACAAACAAAAATTTATTCATAGTAATAAAATTATTAATAACTCAACATTAAATAAAATCAGTCTCAAAAAAAAAAATATTACAGGAACATCCTGTATTTTATAATCACAGTTTAGTCTATTATGACTAGACAGAAATGAAAGGCTTTAAATGTATTACATTGTAAGTGCCTCGCACAATCTTTGACTTTGGATGTATTAATTCATAAGCATTAAAATTTTTTATATTATTTATCAAATATGGTCCTTCATATAACAATTTTAACTTTTTTATTTCTTTTTTATACTTATTACTTAATGTAAATGTTTTCAATAATACCAAATCTCCAACTTTATATGTTCTACATCTATTTATTTTATTCATACTTTTTATTTGTCTTATTTTAGCCTTTAATTTCAGTCGATTCAATACTTTTTCATAAATAACATCAATATTTTCATTTATAACTTCACATTCTGGATAGTTAATAATATTTTTCAAATAATTTTCACTTTTAATATTATACATTAATTCATATGGCGCATAGCCTGTACTATCATGAATAACATTATTTATACAAAATTCAACTTTATTTAAATATTCATACCATGTATTATTCTTTTTATGACAATATAATCTTAATATTCGATTTATTTCTTTATTAACCCTTTCAGTGACATTACTTTGTGGATGATATACACTACAAAATCCTATTTCAATACCTAAATTATTTAACGTTTCTTTCCATAACATACTTTTAAATTGTGGACCTCTATCCGAAATAATTTTTAAGGGTTGTCCAACATTTGGAATATAATGATTTTTAATTTTTTCTAAAATACTTTTCGTAGACGCTTTTTTCAATGCATAAATTTTTGTGAACTTCGTAAAATTGTCAATTATTACTAACAAAAATTGATAACCAAACCTTGTTTTAGGTAATGGACCAATTAAATCCAAAAATACATTTTCCAATTTTCCCTCTGAAATAATAGGTTGAATAACATTTTGAGTTCCATGTGTAAAAACTTTAGTTTTTTGACATATAACGCAACATTTTACATATTTTTCTACATATTTGTTTAAACTAGGATAATAAACATGTTTTGACATAACTAAATAAGTTTTTGATATTCCACAATGACCATAGAATTCATGATAAAATTCAATAATATCTTCTAATAAAATTTTTGGGATAACTAATAACCAATTCTTTTCGTTTTTAGTATCTTTTACAAATAATATTCCATTAAATATACAAAATTTTTCATTTTCTTGAATATCTTTTTCTTTTAATTCATTTAAAATTTTCTTACAAAATTTATCCTTTTCTTGATATTTATCAAAATGTTTAAATTTATTTTCAATTTTAACTTTTTCCTGTTTATTTATATTCATATTTGCTATAACAAAATTTTCCCCAAAACTTTCATTATTTTCACTATTTTCAGGATTTCTAGACAATATATCCGCTATTACATTTTCTTTACCCGGAATATATTCAACATCATAATTATATTCATCCAAATACATAGTATAACGCAATAATCTACTGTTCAAAATACGACAAGTTTTTAAAAATGCAATAATTTTATGGTCGACTTGTAACTTAACTTTATAACCCAATACAATATTTCTAAATTTTTTAAATCCAAAAGTAACAGCTAATAATTCTAATTCTGATATTCCATAGTTATATTCATATTTTGTTAAACTTCTAGATACAAAACCAATAGGAGCTTCTACATACTCTTCTGTTTGACAATTTTCGCAAATATGACCTTTATCAGTGTGTACACAATATTGACTTCGAGGAACTTTTTGAAATAAATAAGCACTAATCCCTAATCTAGATGCATCAGTTCTCATATAAAATTCTTTTTTATAATTTGGGTAAGCTAAAATAATATTTTCTGAAAATTTTTCTTTAATTTCATTAAAAATTCTTGTATGTGTTTCATTCCAATACCAAATTTTATCTTTATGTAATAATTCTGTTAACTGTGTTGTAAGATAAGAAAATTTCTCAATAAAAATTCTATAAAAATTGCAAATTCCCAAAAATTGTTGTAATTGTTTTTTATTTTTTGGAATGGGGAAATTCATTAAACCATTAATTTTTTCCTTATCCATACGTTTTCCGTTCTGTCCCAAAATAAAACCAAGGAATTTGATTTCCTTTTGAAAAAACAATGACTTTTTAAAATTTACAGTTAAATTCGCTTTTGACAATTTATCTAAAACAATCTGTATATGTTCAAGGTGTTCTTCATAAGTATCCGAAAATATCAAAATGTCATCGACATATGAGATTGCAAAATTTTCAACTTCATAACCTAATACTTTATCTATACATTTATTAAATAATCCAACACTGCAATTTAAACCAAATGGTAATACACGAAATCTATAACATTTACCGTTTAACACAAAACTAGTTAAGTCTCTACTTTCTTCATCTAATGGTACTTGCCAATAGCCTGACGTTAAATCTATTGAACTAAAATATTTTTTACCATGAAATTTATTTAATAAATATTCAACTTGGATTACTGAATCTCTATCTGTCATTAAAGAAAGGTTCAAATATCTTGCATCTAAACATAAACGTACCGAATTATCTTTTTTAGGAACTACTAACAATGGATTGGCATATTCAGAATGACAACGTTCTATAATTTTGAAATCTAACATGCGTTTTAATTCAGCTTGTACTAATGGTAGCTTTGAATATGGTATATGATACGATTTAAAAAAGAAAGGTTGTTTTGATTTAACTTTTAATTTACATGAATAATTATTTGCTAAACCTGGTTTTTCTGAAAAAACATTTTTGTATTTTACTAAAATTGAATACAATTCACCTTGAGCATTCAACTCTAAATCTAATTTTGAAATATATTCATAAATTTGTTGATGACTAACCGTATATTCATCATTATCTACACTATTTGACAATATGGAAAACATATGATAACATTCTTCACTATCTATGTGTTCTTTTTCATTTTCTACAATGATAGATTTTATATGAAAGTGTTCTTTATTAAAGTATTCAATAAATGGTAAATCCTTTTTTATTTTATCTTTTTCTATAGAAATAAGATTTAATGCAAAATTTAATGTAGCTTTATTTAATTTCATCCAATCTACTCCCAGGATAATGTCAAAATTTAATTTAGCAATTACTAATAATGACATTTCTATTTTTACTTTATTACAAAAACCTTCTAAATAAATTTGTTCCTTAATTGCATCACTCTTTTTTCCTGTTGCAGTAACTATACGAATAGATGGCGTTGTAAAAACCGGTATATTTTCAAAATCTTTCTCAATACTAACTAATTTTAAACTATCATAAAATGCTTGTGAAATTCCACTAATTTGACTTCCAGAATCTAACAATATATTTACTTCTTGATCAAAAATTTTAACTTTAAACATAGGTAATTTATCATCAATTTCTTTACGAGATTTATAATTTTCATCTAACAAAATATTTGAAGGATTACATTCAAAAATATCATACAAAAATGTATTTGCCAAAGCATATTCATCAAAATTTTCATTTGAAAAATCTATAATTTTGTCCCCCTTTCTGCTATAATTTAAATTGTAAATGTCCCCCTTTCTGCTCAAAACTTGGTTTGAATCCTGACTAACATATTGTGTATTTTCATAATTATCAAAGGATGAATTTTGTAATTTATTTACACTTTTATTTATAATATTATTTTGATCATATACATAAATGTCATCATTCTTAGAAAATCTGACTTCCCTAACCTGTTTTATTGGAAACTTATTTAATTGTCAATCCCAATTTTCAGAACATTCAACATCATTTACATAATTTATTTCATCTTTATTTTCATTGTGTACTATAGCATTTGTTTGTATTTCCCTCTTTCCCCTATTAAAATTTACGTTTGTAGTTGTATTGTCATTTAAATTTCTATTCGTAAAAGAATTATTAGAATTTGAATATCTGTTTACAAAATTTTGTCCTCTATTGTACCTTGAGTTGTCATAACCTTTGTTAAATCTGTCACCATTAAAATTCTTTTTAAAATTTCCATGCATAGTGTCATATCTATTTACATTTTGATTAAAATTTTCATTTCTACTATCATTTCCAACGAAATTTTCTTTATAATTTACATGTTTATCGAAATAATTTTTATCATAACCTTCACATTGCATAATTTTATCATATTTGTCTAGAGCATTTTTTATACTGTAAATATCTACATTATTCCCTAAATATAATATTACGTTACGCGGGAAATGAGTTAATATTATTGAAATAAATTCTTCATCTTGTATTTTATAAGTTAAATGTTTTAACATATTATACCAATAAATAAAATGTTTTGAAAAATTTCCTTTACAAATTCCATTACCTGAATTATTATTAAATTGAATTTTTAAGTTACTTTGTATTGAAATATTCCAAAATTCCTGAATAATCCATTCTTTTAATTGTAAAAAACTAGTTATCTTATCTTCAAAAAAGTTAAATTTCATTTTTATGTCGTTTGTAAATTTTGAAATAGTATAAAATATTTTTTCTTTTTCCGTAATATTAAATGATTTCAAGTAATTTTCTACATCGCTAATAAAAGTAATAGGATGATATTCAAAAATATTTCCACTAAAAACATTAACATAATCTTTCATAGCAGTGAAAAAATTCAAATTTGGCGCGCTTGTACTCATAATATTATTTATTGAATTGTCAATTTTATTTTTACTAAACTCATTTAATTTTTCATTAACCCTATCAATACATTTATTTTCAATATCAACAGAAAAATTCTCAAATTTATTTTCTATTTCGTTGAATTTATTAACCCTATCCTTAATTTTATTCAATTCATCATCATGCATTTGAATCTTTTCATTGTTTACATCAATTTGACATTGAATTTGTTTAATTTTCTGACCTACCTCACTATTAAAATTGTTCAAACTTAACTGAATTTGTTCCTTCATTTCTTCCTGTTGTCGCTCCAATCTTTTTTCTAGTTGCTCGTTCTGATTTTCAA
Source organism: Brachynemurus nebulosus (assembly GCA_035578155.1). Lineage (NCBI taxonomy): Eukaryota > Metazoa > Arthropoda > Insecta > Neuroptera > Myrmeleontidae > Brachynemurus > Brachynemurus nebulosus. The sequence continues at coordinate 13,679,342 of JAPWDM010000015.1, forward strand.
TTTTCTTCTCCAAATGTTCACTCTGTTCGGCTATTTTTGCTTCCAATTGTTCACTTTGTTTTTCAATTTTTTCACTTTGTTCAACTATTTTTGTTTCCAATTGTTCACTTTGTTTTTCAATTTTTGTTTCTAAATTCGCCGACATTTCCTTCATAAAATTTAATACTTGTTCCATTTTATCTGCTTCCTCGACTCCTGTTAAACTTCGTGATTTTCTTGGCATTTTAACTCTTTTATTATACACTTTTTTTTTAACTTTTAGTGACTTTTTTCGCTCACAATCTATTTTTTGTTTCCCGGACGATGCACCAAATTGAATCAATCGTAACCAGTGATAGAGAGAATTTTACGGACGATGTACCAAATTGAAACGGTATTCGGACGACTGATTTCAAAATAGGAAAGGTGGGGTTCCTGAATGCACCAGGTATTTTAGTTGTTCAGTGGTAGACTTTATCTTTGAAAGGAATCGGGTTTTAAATAGATGTATGAGACGAAACGAGAGAGAAAGAAAATGTGTACAGAAAATAATTATATAAGTGCTTACACAAAGCAAAATAAAGGAATAATATTTTTGATACAGGATAAATTTTTATAAAATATTATGTAGATTTATTATTCAGTAGTATAGCTTCAAACACTTTTCAATTCAGACAATGGTTTCCACAAATATCACAAGATGGCGTCCTCCAATTTCATTATTATTTAATTCATAAAACTTCTTAAAATATCTCACTAATCATAATTTTCATTTATTCACGAACAATATTTCTTTTAAATATTTTTCAGGTAGAATACAAATAAATACTTCTTAGTTTCTTTGGTTCAATTTATTTCACTTTATAAAAAATGTTCTTCAATTTTCAATCATGTGCTTTCAACATATTACAAACAACATACTTTTCTTATTTTTTTTTATAATACTTTTACATTTCTTTTTATTTCAATAACTTCAAATTATATTTAATATTTAATATTTTTTTGTTACATTTATTTTTATTTCATTATTTTATTTTTAATACATATTTAAACAACTTTATTTATTTAATTTTATTTACGCATTTACATTTTGAACTATTTGAGTTGGTTTCCTATTCACAACTAACTTTTTTGGTTTATCCTTAATAGGATATCTCATTACAAAAGAAACAGGATATGAAAATATTACAATACGATTGGTTAAAACATAGCGTCATGTTCTAAAAAAATCTTGATTGGTTATCTTATTATTATTACTTAAAATGATACCTGCGTAGTAGAAAGCATCATTGGAAATGGTTTCCGCAATGCTCCACTGAAGAATATATTTCTAAGAAAGGACTATAGATTTGACTCTATTTAAGGACATGTTCATCTCTATATTCAAAATTAATCTCCTTATTTTCAAATATGATTGATCCTATAATTAAGAGATCATTGTTATTACTTATAATAAAGAAGATCGCGGTTTCGGTCGAGCAAATTAACTTCTATATACTCTCTTTTTATATACTCACATAGTAAATAACGTTACAAGCTACCTTGTCTTTAGTAAAAAAATGTGAAATGTAATGGTGGATATCGAAGTGAGTTTCTGTAATTATTGTGCAAGTAAAAGGGAAATAAAGAAGAATTATTTCAGTTCATAAAAGCTTTATTATTATTAATAATTTTACATGACAAATAAGTTATATAATCATATTAATTTGCTTTATGCCATGTACGATGCAAATTGTTAGTACTGAAAAAGCCATCGTGAATATAATTAAAATATTGCCAAAAAATAGTTCATCCGAATATTACTTTGCCGCCTTATTTTTATTTTTTATTGCCGCCAAAAATTCACAGTATTGATAGTTCTTTAAAAATTATAATTTAACATTTTTTTCTTTGAATTAAATTATATTAAACATTCTAATTATAATATTTAAGAACATTTAAAATCGTAATATTATTAAAAGTGTTGTGTAATGACTGATTATTTTCACTTGGGGAGCTGGTACTTTTCCTTGTCCTATTTCCCTATTTGTTGTCGGGTACCAAGATCCACATCTTGTCTACTACATCAAACATTTCAACAGAAAACGGTCCTTCATCTATCGAAGGTAAGAAATAAAATTAATTTCTTCATATAGTACCAACAAGCGTAATCAGTTGATGCAGTGGTAATTTAAAAATTTATTATTACCGATTTGGTATGTACAGAAATTTTTTTATTTTATTTATTTTTATCACACTTATGTTACCTTTATTGCCATTATATGTATATCTATATATGTGTACATTTTGAACACCCTATATACGCTTCTCTTATAGTAACATAGAAAGAGACAAACCTTTCTTGATGTTACGTTTTGTGAAGCATTAGTGTATTTGAAAAATATGATATATTTGGTTAATTAAAGACTGATTTTAATTCCGTAGGGCATAATTTAAAATAAATGATTCTAATAAAAATACAGCTTATTTTTTTCTGGAATATAAATAATGTTTTGTGTACCTATATGATATATAATGTAATTTATTTTTTGGTACATACTAATATACTATTCTGTGGTAGCACTTATGCTGCCATGCCGGTTCAAAGACAAGGACATATTTTATATAAGAAGCGAACAAAAAAATGTTCAAAAGAAAAGCAATGTCAAAGAATACGATGGAATAATTGATGTTCATAATTGATGTTGTAACGGTATAGGGATGGATGTTAGAACATTGAGCGCGGAAAACGCGCCTAATGTGTCAGTGACATCTGGCGGTAGTCTGAGTGAACTACTCTGATGTAACAGGTGTAATTAACCATTATAAGTTAGTAACGACATCTGGCGGTTAATTCTTTAAGTTCAACTCGGACTAGCTTATCTAACGACTAGCTTATCATCAGTCGTTAGTTTAGGGGTTGGAGGGGTTTTATATTTGACTTAGGGGGTAAATTGCGGTTTTTAACCAATCAGCACTTTGAAAAATAAGCATAGCCATATTTGGCGATCCTGAAGGGAATTAAGGGGAGTGGAAGCAAGCACAAACAAGAAGGATTTGCTTCGAAAGAACACTCTTTGTTGAGAAATCATGATGTTAAGTTAAATAAAATACCTTTTATTTGAAAAACAAAGTAGTCATTTTTATTTTTATAAGTTAAATATGTAAAAGTAAAATTAATAAAATAAAAAATTATAAAATTTAATAAATTAAAATGTATTAATAAAAAAGAAAAACATTACTTAAAATTATAAAAACTGTTTACATTAAAATATTGAAATTAAAATTGAACGAAATATTTTTATAATCAAAATGGCGTCGTCTTTCAAATAAATATCAATTATGTAGTTTAACGATCGATATCTCGAAAAACTAAGGCGAATTTCAAATTTTTTTACTTTTTTAATTTTTGCTTAAAATTCCAAAATCTATCAGATCCGCTTGTCAAATTTTGTCGCCTCGGATACTGTACTCATGCCCGTTTTTTTATAATATTCAAAACGTAAAAAGTTCAAGAAATTACACAAAAAAATATTTTGTAGTGATATGTCAATTTCAATAAAGCAAAAAAACAAAGCAAAAACAATTATATATATAAGTATAGTTTGTTCCAGTGAGTTTCACGTACTTTTCAATATTTCTTACCTTTATGATCACACGCGGAATGTACCTGGGCCCATAACCTATTAAGGATAATGAAAAAGGGTAGAGCACTTCAGAGCACAGCGTATTACGTGAGTCTTCATTTAAAACAGAAAACCAAATGAAACAATACAAAATGGACTATTTAAATGTTTTATAAATAATGTGTTAAACATACAGAATTCAATAATAATGTTATTTGAATTAATGTAACAAATCAAAATAAACATATGGATAAATTTAGGGGCACACGGCTATCACTCACGTTGCTTGTTACATTTTTGTTTATTATTTTTTAAATAATTAGCATTTTGTTTTTAAACCATGGACACCGACCAAAGCATAGTTAACTTAATTTGTACTTCCAATAGCGTTCGATTCGCACATAGTGACACATATTTCCAACACATTGACTGTTGTCAGCAGTTTTTGTATACATATGAACTTGTGTTTATCAACACGGAGTGTTGTTATATTTTATTAATGTTTATTATTAATATAGTAATAATAAACATAACAATAAAACATCGGTTCGTAACACTTTCGAAATTCTTGCAAAATTACCATATGCTATGAGCATACCTGCGCTTGCATAATACATGTCGTAATGTTAAGAGAAACATTATTTCTGGGGATAATGCACTATTCTTAAAAATGGTATATTAATACTAGTTTTCTGTTTAATAATAATTATTATTTAAAAAATAACAAAAAAAAAAAACATGCCAGTTTGTTTTGTGTTGTATACGTGGGGCGAACTTTTTCCAAAACAAAAATACTTGTTTCCTTTCGCATTCGGAATCTTGAGTAAAAATCAAACCCGTCCCAAATTTCAAAATAATTCGAACGAAAGTACCGTCTTTACACGTCGTACATTTATTAAATCTAAATAATATTCTTGATCCCTTTCATCTTCAAAATCAGATTTGAAATACATTATTTTTATATTTTATTTGATCAGGTAAATAATAAGTAAATAATAATAATGATAAAAATAATAATAAATTATTAACAAACATATTTATTCACGAATTTTAAGAAACTTAAGTTAGCGGTAAATATATATTTTATATTTATAGTAACTTAGGCACGAAAGTAAATCTCGTAAACACTTACAAGTAAGGGTCTTGAAGTGATAATTCCCGATTTTGATGAAACTTGGTAGGTATGTAGAACAAAGAAAAATAACAGACACGTATTTTTTTATCGGCCCAAAACGCCATTTAAGGGGTGAAATCCACCCCCAGTTCAAAATTTAATTTTGTCATATTACTCGAAAACAATTAGGAAAAAAGTTTAAATTGACACAACCCTTTAGTGGTCTTTCTACTGATATACTCAAATGCAGGGTCGGAGTAACTGGGAGGGGCGGGGTCATGACTATAAAGTTGAGGGTAAAATTTGAAATAGAGTCGACAGTCGTGTATCGACAGTTGTAGAGTACACAACAAACAAAGTAACAATACAAAGTGCACGTGTGCAAGGAGATAACTGCAGCCCACCTGCTGACTATAACAAACCTAGTTGTTTGTTCAATCCAGCAGGTAAAAACGACCAGCACATCAAGAAGAGGCAACATCAGCGGTTGGACCCCGCAATGGGGGAGCAACCAGAAAAATTTGAAACTTCAAACTTACATCTCATAGAGAGGAACAACGAAATGGATGTAACAGAAGTAAAAATGACTTCAGAAGATGGTTACACATTAGTGAAACACAAAGGCAAACACAAGTCCAGCAAGGAAACCGCAACAGGCAAAAGGCAGAGGTCACCGGTAAATATAATAAGTGCAAATAAATTCGCCGCACTGTTCAGAAATGACGACGTCCCGATACGAAGGACCGAAGAAAATGAAGTACCAAGCCCGGCAGCAATTGCAGAACCTACAGCGGCACCATCCAACAACACAAATAATGTTACAAGAAATCGACGACAGCGAGTACCACCGTTGGTTTTACATGCACAACCAAAATCTCGGAAGGAATTCATATCAGAACTAGGAAAATTCTGCAAAAACGAATATCACATAAAAAACGTCGGAGAAAAAATAAAAATATTTACAACTTCTATAGAAAACTTTAAAAACGTCAAAAATCAACTAAAACAAAGCAACGTCGACTTTCATACGTACACGTTGGATGAAGACAAGACTACGAGGGCTAAACAAGGGCGAAGAGATCGACATTAAAGAAGACCTAAAGAATTTAGGATTAGCACCACTTCGCGTAACCGAAATGAAAACGAGAGGTAGAAGCACCCTCTACAAAATAGATTTCAGCAATGAAATAAACTTTTTACAACTAAGAAAAATACCGTACGTCCTAAGAACAAGAGTCTACTGGGAAAAATACCACAGAAGACCGGGACCCACGCAATGCTTCCGGTGCCAGCAATATGGGCATGCCGCCACAAATTGCTACCTAGCATACAAATGTGTGAAATGCTCAGGGAACCACTCGGCAAATGAATGTCTACTACTGGACGACATGTTACCGACGTGCGCCAACTGTAAGCAGAACCATCCGGCCAGCTATAAACAATGTCCGGCCTACATAGAGTACATAAACAAACTAGAAAGACAGAAGGAAAGACAACGTGCAAAAATGAGACCTAGCGCCGCCAAATTCGTCCCGGCACCAATCCCAGAAATAAACCCATGGTTCCAGAAAACAGCAAACACAAACAAACAAAACCAAGAAGACGACCTCAACACCCTGACGAGGGAAATCCAAGAACTAAACAAGCTCTGCAACATAAAAGCTATGATCGCGGCAGTGAAAAAACTAAACGAGACGTTGAGAAACACAACGGACAGCCTAGCACGATTGGAGGCGTTCTCCCAATTTGCAATGGAGCAAAGATGTTGAAAATAATCAACTTCAACACCGCGAATATTGGAGCCAAGAAAAGGCTACATCTAGAAAACATGATTAAAGAAGAGGGCGCAGACATCGTGATTTTAACCGAAACATGGCTGAAACCCCAAAATCATTGGAATATCACCGGATATAAAATATACAGAAAAGACAGAGAAACAAGACAAGGCGGAGGCGTCGCTATCATAATCAAAAATAACATCCGTCACTACAAACTAGACGACATCAACACAAGAAATATCGAAGCCGTCCAAATCAGGCTCAGTGACCTCAACACGAACATAGTCGGAGTATATATCCCAACACAAAACCTACAATTAGCAGAACTGGAAGAAATATATATCCAGTACACAAGAATGATAATAGCAGGCGATTTTAACACTAGAAATTACAACTGGATGAATAACACTGACAATCCAAACGGGAAAACAGTAGAGGAATGGCTGCTACAACACCACGACCTAATTCTGCTACACCCAGACTCTCCAACTAGGATAAACCCCACAACCGGCGGGCACTTGACAATCGATCTAACTATAACAAAAAACTTTAACGTCCACTCGGAAACGAAAACAATAGATGGGCCGACATCTGATCACGTCCCAGTGCTTACGAATTTTTCGCAGAAAGTACCAAAAATTCCAGAACCCAAGATCCCAGACTACAAACAAGCAAACTGGAGAGAATTCAAAAAATTTCTTCATGACCACATCAGCGTATCAAATCCAACAAGCACAGCAGAGATCGAAAACAAATTGAAAAACTACAAGAAATTATCATCGAGGCAGATAGGCTATACGTACCTAAAATAAACAGAAATAAACGCAACCACACACAAACAGATAAACTAAGAATAATGAAAACGGCCCGGAACTATTACAGAAGAATGTACCAAAGAACTGGGGACGCCATATACAAGTTAGCAAGACAAGACGTAAACCAAAAAATAGAAATAGAATACCAAAAACAACGAGACGAAGAATGGTACCGGCATTTGGAAAAATGCAACAAAAATAACGTATGGGACGCAGTCCGTATGTTAAAAAACCGGAAAAACGTAACAATACCCCCACTCAAATCACAAAATGGCGAGATCATCTACAATCCGGAAGAAAAAATCGAACAAATAGCCGAAAGCTTTCACTACTCGCACACCAAAACCAGCAGTCTCGCTACAAGAAGAACAAAGGAGCAAGTCACACAAAAATACCACGAAATAACAGAGGACGGAAGCACTACAGATCCCGAACACTGCACCATTACCGAAATTCGCACTATTATCAAAAAACTGAAGAAAAGAAAGGCCCCCGGAAGAGATGGTGTCAGCAATCAACATCTTAAAAACATGCCAACAAAAGCAATACAGCAAATTAGAAACATAATTAACAGATGCTTGGATTACGGCTACTTTTCCAAAATTTGGAAGAAAACAAAAATCATCCCACTACCAAAACCACAAAAGGATCCGCAAAATCCAGCGAATTACCGTCCAATCAGTCTGCTGCCCTGCTTGAGTAAAATCTTAGAACGAGTAATCGAAAAAAGATTATCCAACCACATAGAAAATCAAATCATACCAGAGCAGTTCGGATTCAGAAAACGTCACTCCACTGTACAACAACTACACCGTATTACCACGGACATACTAACCAATATGAAAAATACATACGATACAATCCTGATCAGTTTGGATATCGAAAAAGCATTTGATTCCGTGTGGCACCAGAATCTAATAGTCAAATTAGCAAAAATTAAAACACCAAAATATCTAATCCAGATAATTGACAACTACCTGAAAGGAAGATCTTTCTACGTAGAAGCTGAAAACGTTAAGTCTTCCGAAAAAGACATTCCAGCCGGCGTACCTCAAGGCTCCGTACTCGGACCAATATTATTCAACACATACATAAACGATATACCAAAAATGGATAAAACACAACTAGCCCTGTACGCGGACGACACGGCAATATACACGAAAACAAGAAACAAAAACCCGGAGGCAGCGAAACGGAGACTCGAAGAACATCTAACTAAAATACAGCACCACTATAAGGAAAACAACATTCAAATAAATACTACGAAAACAGAGATAGTAGTATTTAGTAAAAAATTATTCAGTGATATAACAAACCTTCGAATAGGTGAAACACAAGTAAAAACCCAAAAACAATTAAAATATCTCGGACTCCAACTGGACAAACACATGAGCTATGTAAACACGGCCAAAGAAAGAATCCAAAGGGCAAAAGGTGCTACAAAGCTACTGACTCCAATACTCAACAGCCCACACATCGAACCTTCGAAGAAAAAGCATATCTACAACGCCTGCATAAGAGCAACACTATTATATGCAGCCGAAATATGGTGGCCAAATGCACCAAAGTATCTAACGACTACCGCGCAACGACTACAAAACAACGCGCTAAAGAAAATAACAGGATGCGATCGGCAAACGTCGCAGGATTATTTACACTCACTCATGGAGATCGAGACCCTGGAAGAAACGGTACGAAAAAGGACACTTCGATTAAAAGAAAAAGTAGCAACGCACGAAAACGTGCTACTAAGAAACCAACCAACCACGACGAACAAGTCCAAAATGGGTAGAAAAGTAAGGTATCCTTTTGAAAAGTACCAAGCAAACGCATAAACACGACATAGCACGTCATAATTTTAGTCTTTAGTTTCTTTAGTTTTAGATTTAGTAATATTAGTTAGTTAAGTTAGTTGTAAGTAGCAAATAATCTCTCTAGGTTTTTGAAATTTTTTTTTCCTAGACAAATAAGAATATATCAAACTATGTAAAAGATACCATGTCAAATAAAAATTATGTCAAATTATGGTTAATGGTACATAAATGTAATAGTATAACATATACAATTGTAAAAAAATTGTAAAGTATTATTATTTTCAATAAAGCTTCTTCTTCTTCTTGAAATAGAGTGAATATGGTTCGACCAATCAAAATACTAACATCAAATATGAAAACTACATCAAAAATACAAATATGTACTAGTTTATCTGTTTTTCTAAAAGCCGTTAAGTTAAAGCCCAATCTTTAAAAATAACTTTTAAAATAGTTTTTATTTATTGTATTTAACGTAAAAGCCCCTATACCGGAAAGGGATCATATATCCGAACAGTTTTAACATTTACATATTAATGAAGTTATTTCTGAAAGAAACCTCTGATAACAAAAATTATTATTAACAGAATGATTATTTCTTAATTTAAATTCACCTCGCATTTAATGTTTCCTTACTTAATTAAGGAAATAGATATACATATATATTAAACAACTTTTGTTAAATACAGCATTTCGATCCTTTATTTACGTCTGATACTTAAACCATTCTGTTTCCTACTTTGACGTCTAAATGTCACTCTGTGTCATATTACTCATATTACACGTCTGTTTGTATATCGGTTCCCAAATTCTAGTGTCATTAATATTTCTCTGTTTGGATACAGATGTCGACATTTTGTAAAAGAAAAACATTAATAAATAAAAATTTTTGGGTTGTATTTTTTTAAAAACATATTCATTGGATTAAAAAACTTTCTTTCATGCTTATTAAGAAAAAAAAATGGGTGTTTAACTTATTTGTCAATTTTTATAAGCTAGTTTCATTACACATCTAAAAATAGTGTTCCGGTATAGGGGCTTTTACGTTATACTCTACAATTAATATTTAAACAAAAATATTGGATAAAATTTTATTATAATGTTATTCGTACAAAATTAAGGGCTTTATATAAATTGCGGTAGCTCTAGTTAATATTGGAAACTGTTGAAATATTTTAAAAACAGAATCGGTAGAGGCAAAATTTAAATTGACTAATAGTCATATTTATATGTAATTAATTACTATAGTTTTTCCTACGTGTACAAAAAAATGACCTCTGGACAGGAGGTCTAAACCCGGACACACTGCACCAATCTATAAAGTAAACAAATTCTACATTAATCTGCAACAATAAACATTTGTTCTTGACGTCATTAGAGAGAAAAACATCCTCTAGACGACTGTACCAAAACTACGGATTTAAAATTTTACTATCTCATTTTACAGGATTACTATCCTCCAGTTTTTCACAGAAATAAAATGCGTGTCTAACTTAGACATGTAATTTTAGTCATAATTGTCATATTGTTTTAGTTTTGATATGCATATGTTCAGAATTGTATCGCGCGTCATTTAATGATGTTTGAAGTTGTATTCGGTGTATATGTTACGCACAAAGATCGAAATCGCTCATTGAGCAAAAAAACGACCACAACGCGTTGTGGTCGTTTGAAATCATCCACAACGCGAAATTCGTGTTGTGGCACTTGTAAAAACAGTCACGACCCGTTGTGGCTAACTCAAAAAGACCACAACGCGAAATTCACGTCGTGGGTTTTATAAGATTGGACCACTACGCGACGTGGTCATTTAAAAAATCCACAACGCGTTCTGGCCGATAAGTTGATGCAATCGTGGTAGGACGGACAGGTTGTTATTTGTCAACAGACGTACAATAGGGTTCAGAATGTCAACTAATAAAAACGTTTCATCAAATTTTATTTATTTATTATGATTTCATGATTTTACATTTGTAAATATAACAAAATTATTTCCCACATACTGAAATTCAAATTCAATTTTTTAAACAATACGTAATCATACGATTAAAATCTGTTTAATTAAGTGCTCGAGGTGTCAATCTTTTTACCCGACTGCACTAGAAGAAGGGTAATGTGTTGGAGGAAGTATAAAGGAAGTATGTATGATGATATGTATGTATTATGTATCCGACTATGTCTGTTTCTGTGGTGCAATCTGCAACATAAACTTGACGGATTTTGGTAAAGAAGGTGTCGTTGGATTCGTCTTAATCTCGGGAGTGCTATAGGCTACATGAAATGTCAAAATTCATCTTTTAAATAGGAGATGAAAAATTTATATAAAAAAATGTTGGATTTAGAAACGTGAAATTTTGGACAATGGTATTTTATGTAACGTAGGTGAGCACCAGAAAGGAATTTTTGGAAATTCTTCTCCTAAAAATATAAAATAGAAGATGAAAATTTATATAGCAAACCATTGTCTCGGAAAACGTGAAATTTTATACAGGGATCCCTTAGTAACGTTTAGATGAGTATAAAGAGGGAGAATTTTTGTAAAAATCTATCCACTAACGGCTTAAAATAGGAGATGAAAATTTATATAAAGAAACCGCTGGGTTCAGAATTGTGAATTTTTGCACAGGGTTTCTTTTAGTAACGCAAGTAAGCACCGAAAGAGGATTTTTGAAAATTCGTCCTCTAGGGAGTTAAAATAAGGGATGAAAATGTATATAGAAAAACTAGAAATGTAAAATTTTACACACGGGTTTCTTATATAACACAGGTGAGCACTAAGAAGGGATTTTAGGAAACCTGCCCTATAAGGAGGAATGGAAAAATTGTAATAATAATAATAATGGGGGTTTAACGTCTGTTTTTCAGACTTTCTTGTCTATAACAGACGCCACCTACATTTTATTTTTGCACTTGATTTATACGCATCATAATTACATTATAATTATGCGTCTGTAGCCGTCTTCTTAAGGAACTATGCCGATATTCATCTGGAGTTGTAAAGGGAAACTGCAGAAAACCTTCACAAGTATAGCCGGCCGCGAGATTCGACCTACCAATCGGCGTGCCAGTGCTTAAGCACGTTCGGCCACTCCGCTGATTGATGAAAAATTGTATAAAAAGTTGTCAGGTTTAAAAACATTAAATTTTGCACAGAAGTTTCTTTAGTAACGTAACATAAGTGAACACCAAGAGCAGATTTTTTAATATTCATCCCTTAAGGCGGTAAAAAGGGCTGAAAGTTTATATGGAAACCAGCTGATGTTCACGAATTCATCTGAGTGGAATTGATACTGACATAGTGTGTAAAACTAGTCAACCCACAACAAGTTCACAAGAAGGAAGTCGCGGACAAAAGCTATTTTATGATAAAAAAAATTTTTAATGCCAAATTCGTGGCAATTTAGGCTGCCAATCACTGTAATCTCGTATGCGTACCTATATATTTTTTCTTCTAAATAATTAAGCAACACTAAGCAGAACTAAATAAAAAAGTTAATTAAAAAATCAAAAACCCCAACTGCGCAAAAAGTAAACTAAAACGATGGAAACAAAATGAAATAGAGAAAAATAAAAAGGAACAAAAAAGTAAAGCAGTCGAAGACATACATGTTGTACTAACAAGTAAACGTCCCGAGGCCGGACCTATCGATTTTGATTAAACTTAGATATGTTGTAGAACACTAAAAAATAAGCGACACGTATTTTTCTTTATCGGCGGAAAAACAGTTTGAAGGGGTGAAATCGCCCTCCAAAAATTGGGGTAAAAATTTAATTTTTTAAATATCTCGAAAACGGTAAGAGATAGAGCAAAAATTTAAATTGGCGATATTGCTCTTCTTTAAAGAGCTATCTATTGGTATGCAATTTGTTCAAATTGTGTCAACAGGGGTGGCTGGGGGTTAAAATTTAGGGGTTAATTTTGCAAAAAGGGGGTGGAAATTAAACAATATAAAAATTTTGTTTACAGATTTGAAATCTACGTCAAAAAATCTAATTGACCTGTTTTTGCTCAATGTCCTAATATTAAGTCTAGGGGTAGTTAACTAGGGGGTGACTGTGTAGAATAGTCGTACTACTTGGGTAGTTTAAGAAGTTTTTCTTCATGGAAAATAGTTTAAGACATTTAGAATAACGTAGAAATGAAATTTTCGATTTCAAAATTCAGTTTGAGCAACATTGGAGAGGGGGTGACTCACCCTCTTAAATTACATATTAGTTAACATACACTCATTTTTAATATTAACACACTGACAGTGGGTAATAATGTCACAATATGTGGTTCTGAAGTTGGACTGTCGTATGTAAGGTTTTCATAAGGTTTGTTTTTTAATGGATGTTATAGTTTTCGTTATCGAAAGTTATCGATACCGAAAATAACGATATTTTGAAAATGAATGGAAATCTAATAAAAACCTTACATACGATAGTCCAACTTCAGAACCACTTATTGTGACATTATTACCCACTGTCAGTGTGTTAATATTAAAAATGAGTGTATGTTAACTAATATGTAATTTAAGAGGGTGACTCACCCCCTCTTCAATGTTGCTCAAACTGAATTTTGAAATCGAAAATTTCATTTCTACGTTATTCTAAATGTCTTAAACTATTTTCCATGAAGAAAAACTTCTTAAACTACCCAAGTACTACGACTATTCGATACAGTCACCCCCTAGTTAACTACCCATAGACTTAATATTAGGACATTGAGCAAAAACAGGTCAATTAGATTTTTTGACGTAGATTTCAAATCTGTAAACAAAATTTTTATATTGTTTAATTTTCACCCCCGTTTTACAAAATTAACCCCTAAATTTTAACCCCCAGCCACCCCTGTTGACACAATTTGAACAAGTTGCATACCAATAGATAGCTCTTTAAAAAAGAGCAATATCGCCAATTTAAACTTTTGCTCTATCTCTTACCGTTTTCGAGATATTTAAAAAATTAAATTTTTACCCCAATTTTTGGAGGGCGATTTCACCCCTTCAAACCGTTTTTCCGCCGATAAAGAAAAATACGTGTCGCTTATTTTTTAGTGTTCTACAACATATCTAAGTTTCATCAAAATCGATAGGTCCGGCCTCGGGACGTTTACTTGTAAGTTAAACAAAAATGTTTGATGCCTCCGACTCCTTTACTTTTTTGTTAATTTTCCTTTTTCTCTGTTTCATCCTGTTTCCATCGTTTTAGTTTGCTTTTGCTAACTTTTTTATTAAAAACTTAATTAACAAACATTAGGGTTATAATTTAAATTTTTAAAATCAAACAATGGGCGATTCATTGTTTAATTAAATGATTTTCAGCATGATAGCAAAGAAAATGTAAATAAAAGTTCCGATCCAAAAGTTTCAAGCTACTGAGCAGTGTCAATAATTATTTTAAAATATAAAAAAAATAAAAAAAACTTGGGTTTGCTTGTGTCCGATGTTAATATGTGCTTTTTCAAAAATGTTAAAGGGTTCATCAGCCTTAGCCCTTACAAAAGTAACGGATTTTTGAATCACAAATACTATATCAGATCCATATTCAGTCAATTTTTCAGTGTCACTAATTTTTAAGGATGATCGTGAATTTTTTCCGCAAACTAATTCCGCCCAGAGGTCTCCACTGTCTGTATTTTGGAAAAAATGTATAATCAAATATATTTGAAACAAAAAACTGTCAACAGTTAATTATTTGAAAAATATATGTATTGGATGTACGAATACATTCATACTGATTCATACACATATACGTATACAATATGTTCTACTATCTTAAAGATCTATTTTTCTTAAAGTTCCATATTATCAACGAGGGAAAGAATGCAGTTAAACCAAATAGTAAAGTGGCCCCCACACACTCAATAATATTGCACAAAATTTGATCTTATATAACATTATAGATTAATTGTAGATTATATTGAAGAGATATACGATATACAACTTTATTTGTTTATAAGTTTCAATTTGTTTATTGTGTCATCTATTGTGCCTATAATTTGAACCAGTTTAAATTATTAATTTGTAAAAAGAAATTATTTATTGCATCGCAGCATTATTATCAGTTAGTCATTTAACATTTTGAATAAAAAAACAATTTTATTATCGTCTAAAGAAGACTTTAATAAATTGCACAAGCTGGTTGCATAATATTATTGAGCGTGTAGGGTCTGCTTATACTTAAAGGTGCTACAAAGACCTTTTTACATATATACATACATATTGCATACGCATATTATGTATACAATATACATGTGTAAAACATTGGTATGCATTGAATATTACATTATGGTGTTCCAAAATCCAAATATTTCAAATCCAAATATTTCATTCAACACTATATAGATTCCCGTAGACAATTTTGTAAATATATATATAGGGTAGACGTACCCAAACTCGGTTTGGACTAAATGTAAGCCATTCATATTTTTCTTTAAATAATAAGAAATTTATTTTCTATAAAGACAGCTTCTTTCAATTTATTTTATTTTATATTATTTGCTAGTGCACAATAAATTAATGTTTAAATGTCTGCAAGTGACAAGTGTGTACACTTTTAAAAGGAGGTGATTTTATTGAAAAATCCTTAGTTTGATACATTGTAAGCGTTAAATAGTTTATTTTGCTTTTTCGAATTATTTTGAATAATTGTGTAGATTTATATTATTAAATAAGTCTAGAAAGTATTTAAATCTCCAAATCAATATTTTATTTGTGTATGGATCACTTTTTACGGCAAAAATTAAACCAATTTTATCAACGGAATAAAATTATTCTTTATTAATAAGTATTGAAAATTGATAAGTGATCCGTAGGTCCTCTATTAATTCGTATATAGTTTTTTATATATGATACTGTATTTTAAAGATACAAAAATGCTTTACTGGTCAACTTTTGGTGCATTTATCCTATAAAGACTTTGTTTCACATATGCATGCATATACAATATACATGCAGATACATATACATGGAGAGACCTTTCGTACAGAGACCAAGAGTTATAACTGAAGCCTTTTTTGTTAGAAAAAAAGGAACAGTGCGGTAAGGACAGAAATAAAAAATCTAATTTCCATTCCACCGCAGCTATTTTCACAAAGATTTTTCTTAGAATAGACTCATTCACTAGAACAAATGTAACTTGACGTCCTGACGTTGAGTTTTTTTTTTAAATTTTACATCGTATTCTTGTAAATTGCGAAAAAGAAGCTAGACAAAAATGGAAATTTTTAGCAGCTTCTAGCACTGACATGAAACAAAAAATTGAAAAAAGGGCTTCGTCAGGACGTAGATTACACTTTCAATTTTCATATTTGAAAATTTCATTTCTTAATTTTCAATAGTTTATGCGGTGGAATGGAAGAAAACAAGGCATATTTTTGATTCTCTTGTGTATTTTCCGGCCAAATAAATTTTCTTAGAATTTTTTGAAAATTTTTTACTAGTTTTAAATACAATGTAGAACGTTAATCAAAAACAAAAAATCAAAAAAGAAAATGTGTAAAATTTTTTAAGTTCACCCTTAAGACATATCGTTTAAAACGACAATACTGTCTTGGAAATCTCTTTTGTTTCTTTAAGTAACGTCTCGTATCGTTCGTTACTAATGAAAAAACTGCGATCGGTATTTGTCTTCATGAACTCATTCAATTTATCATAAAATATATTTTTTTATTTGCCATGATTTGCGCACTGATATTCACACTTGAAAATAACAGTCAACAATGAATACAAATTTAACGGTATTTTGTTGCAATGCGCCAGTTGACAAATAACAACCTGTCCGTCGTACCACGATTGCATCAACTTATCGTCCAGAACGCGTTGTGGCTTTTTTAAATGACCACGTCGCGTTGTGGTCAAATCTTATGAAAGCCACGACGCGAAATTCGCGTTGTTGTCTTTTTGAGTTAACCACAACGCATTGTGGCTGTTTTTACAAGTGCCACAACACGAATTTCGCGTTGTGGATGATTTTAAGTGACCACAGCGCGTTCGTTTTTTTCGCTCAATGAGCGATTTCGATCTTTGAGCGTAACATATATATCAGAAAATACATATATATATATATATATATATATATATATATATATATATATATATATATATATATACATATATATATATATACGTTTAAAACCGCACATATCAGTTTCTTACACTATGGTCGTGATTCGCACCAGCTGTAACTCCCACTATCCATACGTTATATTTCCGTCAGAATTACACGGTTTATGCCTCCTTCTGGTGTCATGTCGTATGTTTACTTCATAAAGAGGTATACTATGCATTGACCCCTTTCCCTTCCCACAAAATGTTTTGAAGTCTTTGCAGTGGCGTAGCGTGCCTTGGAGGGGCTCTGTATCAAAATTAGTTGGGGGGCTCAAATGAAGGGTAAAGATTTCTCACAAAAGAAACAAAAATACTTGCATTAAATTAAAATAAATATTTATTGATTATAAGTTATCGCTTCCTCCAAAAAATTGAGCTAGCCAAACAATTCAAATTAAATATACACTTTTCTTGCCTTTTTTCGGCAAATTGATTTATTAGATCATCTATAGCTGAAGACGGTGTCAGTTTTTTTAAAATTTCTGCCTCCATAAACAATAGTGACAAGTCTCATAGCCGTTCCTGCCCCATCGAAGTCCTTAGGTAATTTTTTAACAGTTTTAATTTTCAAAAACTTCCTTCAGCTGTTGCGGTTGTAACTGGAAGGGTCAAGAATAGGAAGCATGCTGTTATTACCTCCGGAAAACTGGATGCAAGGCTACTGAATTTTATGAGCAAAATAATTCCATGAGCTCCTTCTGAGTTCATAAAGATTAACTGAAATTAAAGATTTACTGTATTTAGCCGACAGTTTTCCGGAAGCGTTTTTTATCACTTCGTTTGAAGAAGATAGGAATTTTTCCGGTTGTAATACTTCGAACATATTACTCAGGTCACAAAGGCTCTGAAATCTGTTTAGTTTGAGAAATTAATATATCTAAACAGCAATAGTATACATTGACTTTGAAATAATGATTCTGGGTCTAAAATTCTTTCGTATGACAGTTTTTTTTGTATGTTTTTTTTTTTTTTTCCCGGGAAGCACGAGATTAAGTGACATTGTGGATAACATTTTACTAATTTTTGCTTACACACGTTAGGGGCCTCTGTAGCCCGGGGGCCCCATATCATTGATACGGCTGATACGGCGGTAGCCCCTGAATCTTTGATAGGTTCAAAGACATCAGACGATATAAAACACTGTCCTGACCCCGACGCGAGCGGTTAGTTTGCATATTATTACATTATTTAAGTAAGTGTCCGGGTCAAGACCGATTTAGGGTGTAAACCCGGACACATCAATTATTTTTTATTTTTTTATTTTTACTTATAATGAAACAAATAGGTCAGGGATTAATAAATAATATATACTCTTTTTGATGGAAATACTTATAAAGCCTACGTGAGTACGACTAATTAAGTGTAGGTGAGTCCGACGTATTTCAATATGTGTGTATGTAGGGATTGTAATACCGGTAAACCGGTTTACCGGTTTACCGGCAAATTACTAAAAATGCCTTAAAATTTTTACCGGTAAATCGCTAATTTTTTACTGGTAATTCGATAAATTAAAAATAATTTATTTGAAAATTTTTTTAAGTTCATTTTATTTCATAGAAGAATGATCAAGTTCATTGGACGCAAATGTACACAATCAAATTACCTCTTACTGTGTATCCATAATAAACTATTCTATGATAAAATAAAAACGCACAATGCATATATACTCATAAGTCAATTTTCAATATAGGGTCAGTTTTAAAATGCATATATAGGCAATAAAGCGTCCTTTTTGTATTTAGTTACATATTATTTAAATCAGCTGTACTTTTTCCAAAATAATTAAACATTACGTTAAATCATTACATTGTAAGAAGCGGTAAGTAAATTTTTATTACAGTAGGTAGAGGTAGGGAGTTATAATTGATTCATATTTTATGACTATTTAACAAAATTTAAAATTATTTTGTCAATAAACAATAACAATAATGGGCGGTATATTTCTGTAAAGGAAGCTGTAAATACCTACAACGTCATAAAATCAAACAGATACAATTTTTTTTTTAGATAATTTTTATCTTATTTTATATACTGTATATAATGACCTTAATTAAATAATTTTACGTTTTTATTTTTTATTTTTTCTAATATTTATTCTTATATCTTTCGGGTTTTAAAAAAATACCGGTAAATTACCGGTAAACCGGTTTTGCTAAAAAAATTTACCGAATTACCGGTAAATGAAAAAGTCGGTAAATTTACAATCCCTACATGTATGCATGTACGTATGAGGGAACCAACAAGAGTGTTTATATGATACGTACATACTTCGCACGCTTAATAATAAACCGAAATAAGTCAAAATTTCAGAATTCAAACTTCTTATAATAAACCTAACTACCATAGCTCAAAGAATGGATACAATCCGATCGCCACGCGAAACAAAGCAATATTATAATATATTCTATTGCTTTTTCACGTGGCGATCGGCTTGTACACATTAGTAGTGTATTTTGGACAGTTCTGAGCCCACCACCTTATGGGAAATTAACATTGCCCACCACCGACCACCTTATGGAGAAATAACAGCTATGCTGTGTAGATTGCCTATACTAATAAGTAATAATATTTAAAATAAATAAAATGCAGTCGGCTGGTGTATTCGATCTTTGGTACTTTATTTTACGAAGCGGGAGTGCTAACCACTACACTGTGACGTACACTGGCTCTGGATGTATTAAATGTCGAATGTATTCTAACAATTACCATTTTGATCTGTATGTTAATTAAGTGTACAAACATGTTTCAACCAACTATTGCCTAAGGTGGTGAATGGCATTGCCAACCAATGTTAATATATAAATTATTTATTGCTACACTTAAAACTTTCAAATAGGTTTTGCTCAAAGTTTTCCGTTCACGTGATAAAAATGGATATTCAAATGTCAAATAATTTTTATGTCTTGTGGTAGTCGGTTATTTAACCATATGTATGAAATAAATTTTCCGATCTTACGTGTACCGGATATTTAACCATATGTATGAAATAAATTTTCCAATTGCATCAGGCTAGGCACAACCTTGATTGCACACATTGACGCCACATGATTTTCTAGAACAAATACTGGAAAATTCTTGTTTTAAGATTACATGTCTAAACAACGTGACTTTTATCTATATATACCCTTCATTACTTACGAATTTTATAGTTATCTCCAAAACTCTGCGAAACTCATCAGTTGTCCTTATCAGTTTAATTGTTGTAAAGATTTTAATTTGTACTGTTTAATTGTTGTAAAAAATTTAATTGTTGCTGTGAAAAATGGAATTCAATACTTATCAAGCTGCTGTTGCTGCTGCTGCTACTGCTGCTGCTGTTCCTCAGCAAGATCGTGGTGTTACTATGGAATTGCTAAGACAATTGAATGAAACGGGAAAGGTGAAACCTTGGATTAAATTGGGTGACATGGTTATTAACAAGTTGTATAAAATTGTCGGAATTAGACAATTGCAGTCGAAATTTGATCCGACAAAAATGAAAACTGTTCTGGAGTTGGAAAATGGATATGTATCACTACCGATGAGATTCGACAATATGGATACCCAAAAATTTGAATGGTTAAAAAACTCACCTAACATGGCTGTTGTGAACACCGGCGTTGTAGGAAAAACCTTTTCGATAGAATTCAGAGAAATTAATTTGATGGAGTATTACAATTCTGCACACTATGATCCTTCTTGTAGTACTTGAATGAAATGGAATAATTCTACCAATGAGATTCAACACAAATGTATACACTATGTTGATCATAATTAAGAAATTGTTTGTTATTTTATATTGTTTGCTAATAAATTTTTGAAAATATATATATATATATTTTTTATTTATGTATACCTTATTCCTCAAAATATAAAAACACACTTATTTCTCAAAAATTATTTTTATTAAAATTATATATTATAACAATAGTGTTTGTACATAGATATAACGTTTTGTAATGCACAATGTCCAGATAAATGACTTCCACATCGAGGGCTGTTGTAAGTTGTTACCATAACCCGCAGCTTAGGACAGTCGAGCGCTTCTTCAAGATTCATTACGACCATTGACGGGAGTAGTTGCTTAAGATATCGAACTTTTTCTTCACCCTTTACGTAGATTATTGGAGCTGAGCGTAATGAGTCCATTAGGATATATTGCAACTGATCATAGTCGATGTGACCATCCATCCAAGAGAATCCATGATGATTTTTTCGTAACCACCGGGCAGTCTGTTGATCCTTTTCACTCAAACCACAAAATGGAATTGGTGATTTAAATACATAATGTTGTAGTGTGTAGTCATCGTTGTAATATTCTTTACCGACATTAAATTTCAGTATAGCCAATTCTTTTGTGTAGAAACTTGCTTTTGTTGTATTTTGAAATCCTTGAAAATCAACAATCGCCACATCAGCCATCGTGATGATGATGCAAAGTCTAAAGTAAGAATAATCGGTCTAAAAATCAAGTACGGCTTTTATACAAATTTTGTGACAATGTTTGTCAATGGATTATATTGAACTATGCGATCGTGTAATAACAAGCAAAATGCTGACGTATTGTCTGGTATTTCTTTCGATGTTTTAAATTCAATTCGTATATCCACAGGTCCACTTTTTAGAGATTCGTTTTGGTGAGAACAATCTATAAATATAATGGGAGCAATTTTTTTATACTCTTCACGATTTAACAATGGTTCATTTGTAGTATTGTTTAAGTCATTGTAGGCTTCTTGAAATTTTGAATACTTGTGGTATGCCAGTGCATATTTATTGTTAGCGAAATCTAAATTCAGGTCCATGTATGGATATTTCTCTGAATTCAAATACACCTTGATATCAAAAAGTTCACAGTGATCGAAAATGGTAGCATTTTTCTCTTTTTTATTACGTCGATCTGTTTGTAATGCAAATATAATATAACGCGGTTTTTCCAGTTGTGTTGTTGTTTTCACTGTCCAAATGTTGTGTTTTGTTATTGGAACCGTTGGCTGTATGTGCATATCCCAAGTGCGAAAAGCGATAGGTATATCTTGACTATTTTCCACAATTTTTAACAATCTTAATTTCGACTCATCAGCAACTGTAACATGCGGAACCATCCATTGAATTTTGTGTATATGAAAAGTGACGTCATCCGTTGCTGAAACAATTGCATCCAGATCAGTTCGCGCGCGAATCATAATCAGTTGATGTTTTGCATTAACAATAACTTTCTTATAATGGTTAATGAAACCAAACAATCGATCTAGCGGTAGACAGAAATTAAAATACCCCTTGTCGGATACTTTGATTTTTTCATCTGGACCACACCATCCTGCGTTTTGTAGTTGCTGGCTCTGGTTTTTATTTAATGATAAATAATTCATTAGTGTAGTTGTTGGACCGACGTATTTACATTGATCAATTTCCACATCGTTTAGTTCATATCGCATTTCTTCAAACAAGTACGCCATTGAATTATTGCTTAATTCCGCTGTAGTAGATACCGTTCCATCACTCTTCAGTAGCTGTCCTTCTATGTAAAGATAACTCTTGTGCGGTAATAAAATTAAATTTTGATCCTGTATACAAATTCGAATTTCGTCGCTGTTGTTATATGCATTCAAAAATGGTGAATACGCATGCTCCTCTAGCTTCGAAATGCTTTCATCAAAATTAATAGCCGTATTGACGTTTAAAATACTATTCATTTTTTCTCTTCTTCTTTTTCTTCAAAGTCAAACCCAACTGTTGTAAAAAATTTGCGTTTGCCAAAGTTAATGGTCGCTTTCTTGTCACCGATCTGCTTAGGCTGGTGGTAAGTTGTAAACTGTTTGATTGGACTGGTTTTTCTTCATTAAATACCAACATGTTTTATGCCGGCTTTAAGTGTAACTTAATCGTTATCGTTTCGTCTCGAAAATTAACCAAATTGCCGTCTTGATCCACAATACGGAGCACTAGAGATGTTATTCGTTGCACGCTCACAGGCATATAGATTATTGTATTTGGCGTCTCACTTATTTTATACCCAGCTTCAACTTGTATAGAAAACGAATAGATATTATGTGATTGAATGTTATTCAGGTAGCTGTTTGTTGTAATATTTGTCTCAATTTGCACCAGATTGACTTTCATAATGTTCATTGGTTTATCCGAATTATAATAGTGACCCCCTGGTAGTTTTCGTTTATTGAAACCCAACAATGACCCGATAGATCGGTCTTTATCGAAATGTATTGTTTCCGTACATTTAATTGAACTTTTTAACGTATTGTTATTTGCACGTAGTAAAAGCTGCGCATTAGCACTTGTTTTACCACTCTTTGCCAACATATCATCTATATAAGTTTCCAAGTCTTCCAAGTCGTAATTACCAACAGGTATCTCGATGTAATGTGGAGCCTTGTCATCATCACCGAAATGAAACAAATTATTTGTTTCATCCACGTTTGGTACAGAATTATACGTCTCGAAATTAATTAGTCCACAAACATAATTACCGGGTAATTCAATAGGCGGGAAATATTCAGCGGTTAATATTGATGAGTTTCCACTTAAGGTTAGTGTGAACGACATGATGTTTAAGACACAAATAAACCAAGTTATACATTACAGAAATATTTATTTATACAAAATTGCTTTTGTTGTATAAAAATTCTAAACAAAGATGACCACAATTAAAATTATTATAATTTTGATAAACATTATAATTATATTTAATATTGTTTCCATGTAGATATTTTGCAACTTCAACAGGCGGTGGTAAATTCCCATAACTATCAAAGTATTCGACATTTTTATTATTTTTTGCATATGCCACCCAATGACTTCCAGATCCAGATGAACTTTCCAAATTAACGACACCGCATTCCTTTCGCCATGGTCGTTTTGGTAATTCGTCCCTCATAAATACACCACGGAAATTTGGTAAATGTTTGTTTCCAAACTGATAGATGTCGTAATTAGTTAACGGTCTATTGGGCAGCTCGTTTAGTGGTTTTTTGATTCGATAAAAAGACCCCATCCTCTTCTGTACGGTTTTAAATAAAGTCCAGTACCAGATTTCGATCCGAGAGCGATTGCTTCCATCATCTTGTTATGTCTCTGATTTTCATCCAACTGTTTTTGCGCTGTTTTGTATGTATTAGTTGCTTTTGCAACACCAGCAGCGCCACCAGCAAGTGACCCCACGGCAGACAATCCAGCAAATAGTGGAACTAGAAATGGTAAAATTCCACCAGTTTTCGGAATCGGTATAATTCTTGGCGATGTAAACTGATTCTTGTTCTTCTTGAAAATTGTTTTAGCCGCTTTCAGTGCTATTTTGACTGAATCTTTATAGTTTTTGGTTTGTTTTTCTTCAATATACTTCTTATATCACGAACTCCAGCACCAAATATTAATTTCTTTCCATTTTTGTTTGCCTTCTTCCTATTTGAATGACCCATTCCCAACTTTACTTTTGATTTCATCGCGTTCGTCACAGCCCAAGCAGCAGCTCGTTCACCAAAATTTGCGTCTGATGATTTAACTCGTTCCCACGCTTTGTTGGCTAAAATTAAATCAGCCTTGTGTCGATCGTTAATATTTTTGAATTGTGAATAGGCGATATCGTGTTCTTTACATGCAGCGTCCAATTTGTTGATACCGGGGTCACCTCGCAACAATCGTTCTCGTAGTTTAGTTCCAGGTCCACAATACTGGTAGCCGGGTAAGTGTAGTTCAAATGGCAGCTTGTTGATTGTAGAATTTATTAGTCCCTTACCAGATGTTTTCACTTTACTTGTTCGTCTGCAACTGACACCTTGTTGTTTTCGCACAGGCATATTAAGGTGAACTGAAAACAGAAATGTATGCTAACTGTTTTTATAGATATTATAAATAGATTAAAATTTTACGTAACTTGTTAGTATACGAAATAATCTAATTCGAACAACACCAGTAAAATGTCTTCATTTATAAAACAGCGGGAAACGCTACCGGTAACTGATTTTGAATTGTCATTGAATAATGGCGGTAACTGTAAAAAAAACGGCCCACTGCTACCCAACAGTATTAGAGCAGTCGTTTGTGGACCGAGTGGATGTGGAAAAACTTCACTGCTTATTTCACTAATACAACATCCCAATGGTTTGACGTTTGAAAATATATACATCTACTCCAAATCGTTGCATCAACCGAAATATGAATATCTAAAAGAAATTATTAAACTTGTTAAAGGTATGGGATTTTTCACATTCTCCAATAACGAAGATGTCATACCACCAATGGACGCTTTACCAAATTCATTGATAATATTTGACGATGTATCTGTGCGGGAGAAAAAAGCCATAATAGAAGAATATTTTTGTCACTCTCGACACTACAACGACGATTGTTTTTACCTAACACAGACGTATACAGCAGCACCCGAACACAATGTTCGCGACAATACAAATTTTATTGCTGTCTTCAAACAAGATGATCTGAATCTTAAACATATTTACGATGACCACATCAATACCGACATGTCTTTCATAGAATTTAAAACCTATGTCAAGAGTGCTGGCGAGATAAATATGGATTCTTAACTATCTGCAAAGAAGACGATATTCACAATGGGAGATATCGAAACAAGCTTGACCGCTTTTGGAGAGGGCGCTGATGAGCTGACCAACCGGTGCATTAACTGCTTTAAGCCAGTCTGATAGCCGGTTTCAACAGGCTGTTAACTGCTATAACTACAGCAGTAACCGAGCTGTTAACTGATATTAATCCCTTACTTATAAATAAGCAGCTGTCATGATGAAGTTTCAGTTCTTGAGAGGCCGTTGCATGAAACACTTGTCACCAAGATGGATAAGAAGAAGAAGGAGCTTGTTAAAAAGAACATTATAAAAACGGCAAGCAATATACGGAAAAAATTTAAGGCCTTACGATCGGGGAAGGTGGAATCAGAGATGTTGTTACAAAGTACACTAGAACCAGTAACCACCCCGCTTAAAGAAATAGCTACAAAATTAAGTGATGAAAAACAAAGACATCCTATAAAAGTGGAAACAAAAAATGAACAAACGCAAGTATTAGATACGTTTACACCTAAAGTTAAAAAGAAAAAATTAGAAAAACAAACTGCATACTACTATAATCTGCCAACGAAGGAGGAAGATACTTCAGTACAAGATGTTCCAGAAGATGTTTTTGAATCATATCCAGAAGAACAACAAAATGTACTTGAAACACCAAAATTTTTTGGATCAGCACAAAGTGTTGCTCGAAAATTAATGCCGACACCTGAAGATTTTACAAAACAGTTTGGATTAATAGCAAGAAATTATTTACAGTTATACCTTCAGCCAAATAGCGGTATTGATACAGTATACGGACCGTACAAAAAAGATGATGAATGGATGATTGGAAATCAATCATTTCAAATAGCTGGTGATGATATAGTAATTGACAATATTACGTATGAAGGCACCCCCGGTTTATATGAGTTGATTTTCATGAACATACCAAAAAGTGGTTTATATAATACTAAAGATTTAAATGCGTATAGGCAAATTTTAAAGCAAACAAATGCGCACAGACGAAATTACAGTCCAAACCAGCAAATTAAAGGTAGCTCAAGTTCTAAGTACGTAAACATTATTAGTCAGCTGTTTCCAATCAGTTCCGCTAAAAAAGCAATACCAAGGAAAATATATGGCAAAAGAAGTCGCGTCGGAAGCTCTCCAAGATCCGGACATAGTTTAATGCAGTTTAACAATTTGCAAAAAGACTTTATATACTGGGACGACCCGAACGAACTGGTCAGTCGACTACGATTACTAATAGCATCACAAGAGGCGGGACATACTGGACACAATAACGAAATTATATCCATCATCGAAGAACTGAGGGAAGCAGATATTATCGAGTAATTATGGATAAGTTTGGTCGTGTGCGTAACAGAAAGATAACTATAGACAAATACGGACGGGTACATGACAAAAGTATTAAAAAAGAATTGCTTAAACAAATTGGATTGAAGTTGACACGTATGGGGAATTACGATATTGGACACAGACAACTGACAAATGTAAGGGATCCGGCTGATGATCAAGATGTCGTAAATTTAAAATTTTTGAAAAGCTTTATAGAAGAGAGGTTTCTAGCGGCTACAAAAAAGCTACCTGATTCCTTTATAACTCAAACACAAGAGAACATAAAAATATTAGATATTCGTCTCTCGAAGGTTGAACGACATTTTAACGAGATATTAAAATTTTATGAAGACATTAAGGAAAAACTTGTTAAAATAACCAAAACAGAAAATAAAGATGAGCAAACGGCAAATGGTACGTGAACTACACAAACCAGCGCGAAAGAATTTTCCTCGAAGACATGTGATTGTGAAAGGAATTGATGATTTATGGCAGTGTGATTTAATTGAAATGGGTACTTATGCATCAGTGAATAAAAACTACAATTACCTGTTAACAATAATTGACGTGTTCTCGAAACGGGCGTGGGCGATACCGGTGAAAAATAAAACTGCAAAAGAGGTGACAGCTTCATTTGAATCGGTACTTAAACAAGGACGCTTACCGAGAAATTTACAAACCGACGATGGTAAGGCATTTTATAATCAGCTGTTTAAAACACTCATGAATAAGTACAACATCAACCACTATTCGACATTTTCAACGAAAAAAGCATCAGTGGTGGAGAGATTTAACAGAACGCTGAAGACCGAAATTTGGAAAAAGTTTAGCTACAATGGGTCGTATCGATGGATTGATATGCTGGACGAATTAATGGATAATTACAATTCGCGTAAACATAGAACAATTAAAATGCGACCGCGCGATGTAACACCAAGCAAGGAGAATATGCTTCTCTCAACTGTTTACAATTATGCACAAACTGCTGTCAAACCAAAATATAAAGTTGGTGATATTGTTCGCATTAGCAAGTATAAATCCCAATTTGACAAAGGATATCTACCATCATGGTCAACTGAACTTTTTAAAATAATTAAGGTGCAATTAACTAACCCGGTTACGTACGTATTGGAGGATTATCAAGGTAATCCAATACAGGGTGGTTTCTATAACGAAGAACTCCAAAAAGTAAAGTATCCGGATGTGTATTTAGTGGAAAAGGTGTTGAAAAAGAAGAATGATAAAGTATATGTGAAGTGGTTTGGATTTGGAAATGATCACAACTCATGGATATCGTCTGCCCATTTACTATAAATATGTTGAACTATGGTAATCATCAGTCATTCTTGGTGAAACAGTAGCAGCAGCAATGGAAGCAGTAGAAGGAACCATCCAAGACCAGATAACAATGGAAGAAAACAGTGTGCGACGTCGATTTTTGAATAAAATGCTTGATAATGCTATTAGACTGCGTGATGTTGAAACAATTAGATTTATTGGAATGAAGGAGTGC
This sequence comes from Brachynemurus nebulosus, assembly GCA_035578155.1. NCBI lineage: Eukaryota > Metazoa > Arthropoda > Insecta > Neuroptera > Myrmeleontidae > Brachynemurus > Brachynemurus nebulosus. The sequence goes on from JAPWDM010000015.1 coordinate 13,707,922, forward strand.
GAACTTTTCTGCCCTGGAAAAATAACATTTGGAATTAAACACAATACATCTAGAGAGGTGTTGGAAATATTATTCAACTTTACCTTCGAAACGAATGAAAAATTTGTATCTGAACTTGATTCGCTTAAAGATGTCGTTACAACTTGGTTACGGGCGGCTGTAGAATATGCTCGACCAGAACTGTTGAAATTTGTGTTGGACATAATTGAAAAATACGGCATTCAAGGCGTGTGTCTGAACAAAGAAGATGACGACGATAGCGATAACGAAGATAATTGTCTGATGTGTTGGATTTGGCAGAATATTGAAAAAGGTCGTAATGATCCGACAGCTCAACTTGGTTTTGAGACAGGACCGGACAGTGGTCCCTGGCCTTCAGTTTGTCTTAAGGATTATTTAGACATCGATAAATTATTACGAGAACATTTATACATAAATTAGACATAATTTTTACATGTATTATTATTGTTTGTTAATAAAATCATAATGTTTTAGGCGCATTATTATGATTTAGTAATAATAAAAACTTTAATAAAAATGATCATTTTTATTTTCCACCCCTTTATATTTTAATACAATTTACAATTAAAAAATAATAAATATAACTTATAATTATATAAATATTAACTAAAGCTATAGATACTAAAACTAACCATTAAATATAAAACTTATAAATATTTTTTAAATTAACAAAAATAAAAGTCTTCAATTTTGTAATGTCCCCATGGGAGAGTTTTAAGTCTGTTGTTGGGTACTATAAAACGTTTATCATCACTATTTGATAACGCAGCCTTATTAATTAAGTGAGTGTAGAGTTGATGTTTTAAACTGCGAAACACACTCATTTGTCTGTAAAGTATTTCCGAATTTCTACTTTTTACACAGTTTATATAGTCACTAACGTCTATTTCGTTTTTTACAACATTCTTTTTTATACCTTTAAGTTTTTTAATTGGCGGATCATCACCTTTTTTCACAATACAATAGGATTTGGCTTTTACACCGATAAATTTTTCAATAATTGTTCCAGAACACTCGTCTTTAAATTTGCCAAGCACTTTTTTATTTAAACGAGGCAACCCATATATATTGTCACTCGTAAAATCACTTGTGTCAAAATAAGCACTAATGTCTGGCTTAATATCAGCATAAAAGTCTTCTGTTTGTATTTGGTATATAAAACTGTCGGTGTCCATATACAACAACTTAACGTTATCACCGTATTTTGGTTTTATATACCCATAATGAAAATCATACATTAGTGTTTTCGACAATTCAAGAACACTAAATCCGACATATATTGGCTTGTTATAAATAACTTTTAAACGATTCATTTGCACAATCACTAGGTTTTCATGTATAACCGACCGACTATGAAAGTTCGGTCTACTTATAAGAGTACTAGCACCCAACTTTTTACCAATATTCTCCCAATGGGTAATTATACGCACATCTACACGTTTATTAACGTTTTCCATTGTCTTGCCAAACACACTATTGTTCATTAGTTTATAAAAGTCTTTTTCAAAATTATTTGTTGCTTTAGAGCGGAGTTCAGTGTTCAAGTCAATGTAGTTTTTAAGCCACGGCGATTGATTAAATTGAAGCACACGATGTATTTTTGTTAATTTTAAACCATATTTGAGGCACTGTTTTAAACTGCGGTAATGAATAACATATTTCTTTTTATCAGAAACACTAGCTATTAGTTTTCTGTTTTTTGATGTGATGTACGGCGGCTTCTCATTCTCCGGGCAGAATGGTAAATCTTCATGGTGGTCGTGAAGTGTTTTTGGATACTGAAGATCCACTTCCAGTATATAACCAACACCAGCGTCATCAGCGATTGTGGATACATCAAAGTCTTTCAATTCACATTCCGAAACCCACTTGAAATTGTTGATTGGTAAGTGCTGTGACATAGCCCATCCGTATAAGTTGTTCGCATCCAGGTATTCTATAAACGTTGACGGTTTTGTTGGATCATAATTATCGCAGTAGGGTAGACCGGGGTTAGTTGGGTACAGAGGTAAGTTGAACATGTAAAAATTACCCCACACAAAAGATATGGTCAAATTACCACACTTAAATAAATCAGTCTTATCCAATTAACGACATTACAGAGGTAAGTTGAACATATAAAAATTACACCACACAAAAGATATGACAAAATTACGGTTATTTGGATAAGGGTGACTTAAATAAGTTAGGGTAGACCGGGGTTAGTTGGGTACAGAGATAAGTTGAACATGTAAAAATTACCCCACACAAAAGATATGGTCAAATTACCACACTTAAATAAATCAGTCTTATCCAATTAACGACATTACAGAGGTAAGTTGAACATATAAAAATTACACCACACAAAAGATATGACAAAATTACGGTTATTTGGATAAGGGTGACTTAAATAAGTTAGGGTAGACCGGGGTTAGTTGGGTACAGAGGTAAGTTGAACATGTAAAAATTACCCCACACAAAAGATATGGTCAAATTACCACACTTAAATAAATCAGTCTTATCCAATTAACGACATTACAGAGGTAAGTTGAACATATAAAAATTACACCACACAAAAGATATGACAAAATTACGGTTATTTGGATAAGGGTGACTTAAATAAGTTACCCTTATCCAATTAACCATATTAAAGAAATTTGTATCATTTATAAATAATTTTTTTGAAATATTTATATGGAAATATTATCACAATTAATACATATATATGTATCACTAGTATTAGGTACGCAATTAATATGCGCCCAATTTTTGCACAACTGACATTCAATCCACGTTTCTTTGGGGCTACACTTTGAAAATAGTTCATTGCATATTAAGCAAGAAATCCTTGGTAATAATATTAAGCAATTACTATTAATACAAATATTAATTTTTTTAGTAACTTTTTTACACTTTTTTTTTATATTTTGTTCTTTCTCTAATGTTTTTATTTCTATTGAATCGGTTAAAACACTAGATTTTCTTTTCCTCTTGGTTTGACCCTGTTCTTTTGAAGCAGCCCTTGGGTACGGTCGAACTATTTCTGGAGAAAATATTGTAGGTGATGATGTTAAAATTTGCGATTCTGGGGGATCAGTTACGAATGACGGAGCGAAATCATCTTGAGTAAAAATATTTTCATTATATGGAAATATTCCAGTCTTTTTAAATCCTTTTATGATATTTGTATTAGTTGTAGCTAATGGTAATGAATCTGCTACTATTTTTGGGATATCATATATTGTTATTTTTTCACCTGGATTATTTCTTAACCATAAATCTTGTGCAGTTGAAGCATATTTCTTAAATGGTCCATACACAGCCACATCAAGTGGTTGTAATTTATGGCTACAATGTGGTGGAAAGGATAACATTACGATCCCATTATCTTTCGCTAAGTTTAAGGTTGGTACATGTAAATGTGAGGAATGATTATCTAATAAGAGTAATACTGGATTATTAATAGATGGTTTAACGTGTGCGATGAAATGCTGCATGTACATAAAAAATTCTTCATTTGTTACCCAACCGCTAGAATTTCCTGCACCAATAGAACCTTTTGGTCCATTATTAATAAAATGATTTTTATATTTTTTTCGTGGAAATACGAACATAGGAGGCACTGTATTTCCGTTTGCAGAAACAGCACATATTAGTGTGACATTAGTGCCCCGTTCAGCAGAAGTTATGGAGCCAACATTTTTTTTACCTTTGGCAGCAATTATTTTAGGAGGTTTTAATACAGTACTAATTGAGGTTTCATCAACATTATAAATATTTGATGCGGTAAATTGATATTTATTCTTAACTTCAGCTAATTTTGTGAAAAATGGTTTTACATTTTGAACATTAAATGATGTCGCTCGTCCGATACTTGTTGCTTCTGGTTTTCTAATTGATAATTCTCGATTCCTTTTTAGAAAACTAGTAAGCCACTCTTTGCCAGCTATTTTATTAATTTTCCATATTTCAGGCATTTTAATATTAAATTTTTCAGCACACTCATAAGCAAGCTGGCGAACATTTTTCGGAGTCAATCCATAAAATATCGAAGCCATTTGTAGTAAATAATCTTTTAATGCAATTTCCTGGTCCTTAGAAAATACTTGTCTAGGTTTTTTATAACCAATTGTCGGTAAATCTTGCGTTTCCTTATTTTTATATGCTTTTAACTTAATTATATAACGTGATAGTGTCGTACGTTTAATATTAAATTCCCTTGAAGCAGCATTGATACTTCGGTTTCCAGAAATTATTGTTCTTGCGGCATCATTAAATGTTTCGATAGATATAAAACCTCTTTCAGTTTTACGTTTATAATTTCTCATATCTAATAGAAATAAAAAACAAATATATAATAAAAGAAAATCTTAATCATAGTTTTGTTAATGAAAAAAATTTTACTTACTTGTTATTTGTAAATGATACAAATTGATAATTGAAACTGATGTATTTTGTTAAGATAAATCTATTACTGTTTTATATTAAAAATTTATATATTTGAAGAAAATTTCAATTTTTGTAAAATGAGTGTACATTATAATATATAAAATAGCATTGTGAAATAAAAGCACATAATATATGAAGGTATATGCACTTAAACTTTGTAATTAAACAATTACGGTCACATACAAAAAGTAGTCACAAACGCCACAAACTTCACAAACACAAATCGTTCACATTTTTATATGTAAAATTTATAATTTTGAAGAAAATTTCAATTTTTGTAAAATTAATATATATTAAAACCACTTTTTAAGTAATAGTTTAAAAAAATAGAAACAAGTTCGCATTTACATGTATTTTGTTAAAAGTAACACAATTCGTTCACTTTTATTATATATAAAATTTATAGTTTTGGAAAAAATTACAAATTTTTTTAAAATTAATAATGGTTGTAACCACTTGTAAGAATAATTGAAAACAATAATAAAAACAAGTTCACAAAAAACAATGTTTAAGTGCATATAACAACACATATTATGTGCTTTAACTTCACGACGGTTTATCGTACACTAAACTTTTTATGTTTCCTATCATTTAATATATTCTGGTTTATAAAAAAAGGGGGAAACATCACAAACACATACGTGTTACTAAACATATATGTGATATATGTGGGATGTTATTATGTATATGTTTTAATATTTAAAGAAGGGTGCGACTCCAACATATTTTACTGAATATATATATGTAAAACTTTTTATGTTTCCTATCATTTAATATATTCTGGTTTATAAAAAAGAGGGAAACATCACAAACACATACATGTTACTAAACATATATATATATATATATATATATATATATATATATATATATATATATATATATATATATATACCCTTCTTTAAATAGTGGCACCCTTCTTTAAATATTAAAACATATACATAATAACATACCACATATATCATATATATATATATATATATATATATATATATATATATATATATATATATATATATATATATATATATATATATATGATATATGTGGTATGTTATTATGTATATGTTTTAATATTTAAAGAAGGGTGCCACCCCAACACATCTTACTGAATATATATATATGTAGTATGTATGAATATATACATATGTAGTTAAAATACAAATATTGATTTTTATTTTTCTTACGTATTTAGAAAGGTTTTTTATATGATATTGTATGTATACTGTACATTGTATGTATACAGTAATGAAATATAAAGTATTGAAATGGCTTTTTATCTTATGATAATGTATGAAAAATGTACATTTAAAATACTAATGGAAGTAAAATATTTTAATACGTTAACAAAAGTCAGGTGAATGTATAATATTTTACCCAAAAGTAAGTTAAAGTATTGAAATATTGGTATATGTGAATGTTTTATTATGATTTTTCTAACTATTCATAAAAGTTGATAAAACGTACATCATAAATAACAAATTATAAATTTACTCTTAAACTATTATTTTTACATAAAAAATACTTATCCACATTTGTTTATTTTAAGAAAATACATGATAATTTTAAAAAAAGTTTTAATATTTATGAATTTTTAATAGTTTTGTATCTTATGATAATGTATGAAAAATGTACATTTAAAATACTAATGGAAGTAAAATATTTTAATACGTTAACAAAAGTCAGGTGAATGTATAATATTTTAACCAAAAGTAAGTTAAAGTATTGAAATATTGGTATATGTGAATGTTTTATTATGATTTTTCTAACTATTCATAAAAGTTGATAAAACGTACATCATAAATAACAAATTATAAATTTACTCTTAAACTATTATTTTTACATAAAAAATACTTATCCACATTTGTTTATTTTAAGAAAATACATGATAATTTTAAAAAAAGTTTTAATATTTATGAATTTTTAATAGTTTTGTATCTTATGATAATGTATGAAAAAGGTACATTTAAAATACTAATGGAAGTAAAATATTTTAATACGTTAACAAAAGTCAGGTGAATGTATAATATTTTAACCAAAAGTAAGTTAAAGTATTGAAATATTGGTATATGTGAATGTTTTATTATGATTTTTCTAACTATTCATAAAAGTTGATAAAACGTACATCATAAATAACAAATTATAAATTTACTCTTAAACTATTATTTTTACATAAAAAATACTTATCCACATTTGTTTATTTTAAGAAAATACATGATAATTTTAAAAAAAGTTTTAATATTTATGAATTTTTAATAGTTTTGTATCTTATGATAATGTATGAAAAATGTACATTTAAAATACTAATGGAAGTAAAATATTTTAATACGTTAACAAAAGTCAGGTGAATGTATAATATTTTACCCAAAAGTAAGTTAAAGTATTGAAATATTGGTATATGTGAATGTTTTATTATGATTTTTCTAACTATTCATAAAAGTTGATAAAACGTACATCATAAATAACAAATTATAAATTTACTCTTAAACTATTATTTTTACATAAAAAATACTTATCCACATTTGTTTATTTTAAGAAAATACATGATAATTTTGAAAAAAGTTTTAATATTTATGAATTTTTAATAGTTTTGTATCTTATGATAATGTATGAAAAATGTACATTTAAAATACTAATGGAAGTAAAATATTTTAATACGTTAACAAAAGTCAGGTGAATGTATAATATTTTACCCAAAAGTAAGTTAAAGTATTGAAATATTGGTATATGTGAATGTTTTATTATGATTTTTCTAACTATTCATAAAAGTTGATAAAACGTACATCATAAATAACAAATTATAAATTTACTCTTAAACTATTATTTTTACATAACAAATACTTATCCACATTTGTTTATTTTAAGAAAATACATGATAATTTTAAAAAAAGTTTTAATATTTATGAATTTTTAATAGTTTTGTATCTTATGATAATGTATGAAAAATGTACATTTAAAATACTAATGGAAGTAAAATATTTTAATACGTTAACAAAAGTCAGGTGAATGTATAATATTTTAACCAAAAGTAAGTTAAAGTATTGAAATATTGGTATATGTGAATGTTTTATTATGATTTTTCTAACTATTCATAAAAGTTGATAAAACGTACATCATAAATAACAAATTATAAATTTACTCTTAAACTATTATTTTTACATAAAAAATACTTATCCACATTTGTTTATTTTAAGAAAATACATGATAATTTTAAAAAAAGTTTTAATATTTATGAATTTTTAATAGTTTTGTATCTTATGATAATGTATGAAAAATGTACATTTAAAATACTAATGGAAGTAAAATATTTTAATACGTTAACAAAAGTCAGGTGAATGTATAATATTTTAATCAAAAGTAAGTTAAAGTATTGAAATATTGGTATATGTGAATGTTTTATTATGATTTTTCTAACTATTCATAAAAGTTGATAAAACGTACATCATAAATAACAAATTATAAATTTACTCTTAAACTATTATTTTTACATAAAAAATACTTATCCACATTTGTTTATTTTAAGAAAATACATCATAATTTTAAAAAAAAGTTTTAAAATATATGAATTCTTAAAAATTTTGTATCATTTACTATTAATATGTAAAAATTTTTTCTAAGTTCAAATATACATTGATTTTGTATGTAAGCGATGTTGTTGCAGTCATCTGACTTATATTGAGTACAAACATCGTCTTACGATGTGTGTTGTTACTGTACTATGTTTTATGTGTCTATATAAAAATCAAAAAAACTGAAAAAAAAATGAAAAATTTTAAAAAAAATTCTTATATTTTAATATAAACTTTAAAAAACTTCATTAATAATTATATATTTTATAGTTTTTATCATTTTTATAACAAATTAAAACAAAAAAATATAAAAAAAAAAGTAAAATTTACCACGCTGCAAAATCCAAAACTTATATATGATGATGGTACCTTTTTAAATATCGATGTGTGTAGTTGACTTAAACATTATGAACGGTTCGGTCAAAGTATATATAGCTATTATGTATGTGTGTAAGAGCATTACATTAATAGTTTTATTTTGACTAAGTTCTGTTCTTTTGAAAATATTATTTTTTATTTAAGATGATATTTTCAAATAATTTTAATTTACTATAGTAACATCGTAAAGGTACTTCGTCGAAAAATTATGAAAATATATAAAGTAAGTGTTTTGGTATTAAAAAAAATATGTGTTTTTATTTATTAAAAATTTTTATGATTTTTATTAATAATTCACATATATTTTTATTAACCCAAAACCATTTATATATAATTTTTATAATTTTTTAATATTATCCTATATTATGTCAAAGCAAGTCCATGGGCTATAGGTGTTAAGCCTTAGGCTCTTATGTGGACAAACAATTTTATAAAATAAATTTTTTAATAAATTTATAATGCAGAAACTCACTACATACCAAGCGCGAATGAAGTGTGTTATTCGAACGTTAAATAAATATATATTTTATATATTTAAAAATTGTCGCATACAATCTAGCGAAGAGTTATGAGCAAATGTTTGAATTATTTCAATAAAACTATATTACTTAAAATATATGGTAATAGTTTTTATTCAAATATGAATATTTTCAAAAAAGAATTTTTTTTATTTTTTTAAATATTAAAAATTTTAGAAAATATTTTTTATATAAAAAGTAACAAAAGAAATAAATTTATTTTTATTTCAATTTTTGTTATAATTTTTATATGTTTATATCAGTTTATGAAGAAATTTCATACTGATTAATAAATGAAAAACTTTTTAAAATATTTCTTTTTTTTTAAATTGGAATAATTTTATTAAGTTTGGAACATACAGTTCCCTGGTTGATCCTGCCAGTAGTCATATGCTTGTCTCAAATATTAAGCCATGCATGTCTCAGTACAAGCCATATTAAGGTGAAACCGCGAAAGGCTCATTATATCAGTTATGGTTCCTTAGATCGTACATACATTTACTTGGATAACTGTGGTAATTCTAGAGCTAATACATGCAAACAGAGTTCCGACCAGAGATGGAAGGAATGCTTTTATTAGATCAAAACCAATCGATGTTAACATATTTTTATAATATATTTTATGTTTTTTTATAATTTCATATATATATTTAATATATGTGCATCGTAATAATTTGGTGACTCTGAATAACTTTTAGCTGATCGCACGGTCTTTATAGTACCGGCGACGCATCTTTCAAATGTCTGCCTTATCAACTGTCGATGGTAGGTTCTGCGCCTACCATGGTTGTAACGGGTAACGGGGAATCAGGGTTCGATTCCGGAGAGGGAGCCTGAGAAACGGCTACCACATCCAAGGAAGGCAGCAAGCGCGCAAATTACCCACTCCCGGCACGGGGAGGTAGTGACGAAAAATAACGATACGGGACTCATCCGAGGCCCCGTAATCGGAATGAGTACACTTTAAATCCTTTAACGAGGATCCATTGGAGGGCAAGTCTGGTGCCAGCAGCCGCGGTAATTCCAGCTCCAATAGCGTATATTAAAGTTGTTGCGGTTAAAAAGCTCGTAGTCGAATTTGTGTCCTACACTGTCGGTTCACCGCTCGCGGTGTTTAACTGGCATGTTTTGTGGGACGTCCTACCGGTGGTGAGGTATAAATTATATATTGTATAATATGGTTATAAATACTTGTATTTTTATTTAAATTTTTATTTTTATGGTAAGTTATTATTTATATTTTTACTTACTTGAAAAGTTTAAAGTATACTAGTTAAATTTTATATACTAATATGTACATTAAAGTATAATTTATCGTAAGTGTTAAAGTTATTTATTTTTTATAATTTAAATAATGGAGACAGCCTCCCAATTATAATCCTATCGCGGTGCTCTTAATTGAGTGTCGAGATGGGCCGGTACGTTTACTTTGAACAAATTAGAGTGCTTAAAGCAGGCTTTAAAATTTAAATAGTGCCTGAATATTGTGTGCATGGAATAATGGAATAGGACCTCGGTTCTATTTTGTTGGTTTTCGGAAGTTTTTCCGAGGTAATGATTAATACGGACAGATGGGGGCATTCGTATTGCGACGTTAGAGGTGAAATTCTTGGATCGTCGCAAGACGGACAGAAGCGAAAGCATTTGCCAAAAATGTTTTGATTGATCAAGAACGAAAGTTAGAGGTTCGAAGGCGATCAGATACCGCCCTAGTTCTAACCATAAACGATGCCAGCTAGCGATCCGCCAAAGTTCCTCCGATGACTTGGCGGGCAGCTTCCGGGAAACCAAAGCTTTTGGGTTCCGGGGGAAGTATGGTTGCAAAGCTGAAACTTAAAGGAATTGACGGAAGGGCACCACCAGGAGTGGAGCCTGCGGCTTAATTTGACTCAACACGGGAAACCTCATCAGGCCCGGACACCGGAAGGATTGACAGATTGAGAGCTCTTTCTTGATTCGGTGGGTGGTGGTGCATGGCCGTTCTTAGTTGGTGGAGCGATTTGTCTGGTTAATTCCGATAACGAACGAGACTCTAGCCTACTAAATAGACGTACTTTATTACCGGCATCTCAAGGCCCATCGGCTGTATTGTTACTGAATGTTATTTGTATATTTTGTTTTAATATATTTATAATATGTATGATTGATAATATTCATTTATGTTTTTTATTTCTTTGGGGATAAATTTCTATGTGTAATTACTTAATCTGCATTAATGATATATTTAACATGATACATTAACTAAAGTGACATCAGTTTTTTGATGTGGTTTTTACTGCCGGCGTACAAATAATTCTTCTTAGAGGGACAGGCGGCTTCTAGCCGCACGAGATTGAGCAATAACAGGTCTGTGATGCCCTTAGATGTTCTGGGCCGCACGCGCGCTACACTGAAGGAATCAGCGTGTTTTCCTCTGGCCGAAAGGTCCGGGTAACCCGCTGAACCTCCTTCGTGCTAGGGATTGGGGCTTGCAATTATTCCCCATGAACGAGGAATTCCCAGTAAGCGCGAGTCATAAGCTCGCGTTGATTACGTCCCTGCCCTTTGTACACACCGCCCGTCGCTACTACCGATTGAATGATTTAGTGAGGTCTTCAGACTGGTGCGCGGCAATGTTTTTAAAAGACATTGCCGATGATGCTGGAAAGATGACCAAACTTGATCATTTAGAGGAAGTAAAAGTCGTAACAAGGTTTCCGTAGGTGAACCTGCGGAAGGATCATTAACGAAATATAACAAAACTTGATTTTTGTGATTTTTTATATATATTAATGTTTTGTTAAAATATTTTGTTTATAAATTCCTTATATTTTTATGTAAGTAAAAGAAAAATTTACTTTTTTTCTATAACTTACTTTATAAAATATATAATTTTTATAATATAAAAATTATAATATTGTAATAAATAAACACGTATTTGGATACCAATTTTTAATATATTAAATATATTATTGGTTATAAAGTTTTACATCCAAATGTTAATTTGATTTTTTAATTTTTTTTTGATATGTGTTTATTTTTATATATCAATATATAATTTTTTTTTTTTTTATATTAACAATATTAAAAATTTATTGAATCTATATAAAATAAATAGCATATTCGTAAAATAACAAAACAAGTTATTTTCAATATGTCTTATTTATAATATAGTTATTTAATAAATGAGTTTTCTTTAAAAAAAAATTTTTTTTTTTTTTAATGTTTTGTCAAATAAACAAGCAAGCACTGTATCTAATAAAATTTTATTAAATATTATTATTTATTCATTTATATAAATGTAAGTCAATATAAAACAAACAAAAAAATTTTTTTTTATTGCAGTCTTTTTATTATTATTTTATAATAATAAAAAAAGTATAAATTTTTATTTAATATAAATATTTTTTAAAATTTAATAATATAAAGATTACCCTGAACGGTGGATCACTTGGCTCGTGGGTCGATGAAGAACGCAGCTAATTGCGCGTCAACTTGTGAACTGCAGGACACATGAACATCGACATTTCGAACGCACATTGCGGTCCTTGGATACTGTTCCCGGACCACACCTGGCTGAGGGTCGTATACAATAATATATTAAAAGATTATTTTTAATAAAAGATAATATATTTTTTAAAATATATATCTTATAAATAATAAAATGAATGTTCGTATATTTTTTTAATTTATACGTCATTCTAAACTATATGATGTTTTTAATGTATGTATTTTTAATATTATTTTTCTATATCTTACTTATTATAAATGTGTAAGAATAAGAAAATCAAATAATACATCACATCATTTTAATTTAATAAAAATGAAACAATATTTTCTAAAAAAATATAAAAATAAATTTAAACACATATAGTAATGAAAACCAAAAATTATTCATGTATATATGTGTTTTAAATATCTAATTATTTTTATTTTATGAAAATATGAAATAACGAAATAATTTATTTCTTATTAATTTTCATATAAATATTAAATAATAATATTTAAAAATTTAACATAATAACATAAGATAAAATTTTTTGGTTTAAGTAATTACTAATAGTGTTTTTATTTTTCCAAAATAAAATTTTTATTATATTTATAAAGAAAATATCAAAAATTTTTTTTTTTATTTTATTTATTTATAATTGCGACCTCAGAGTAGGTGAGATTACCCGCTGAATTTAAGCATATTATTAAGCGGAGGAAAAGAAACTAACTAGGATTCCCTTAGTAGCGGCGAGCGAACAGGGAAAAGCCCATCACTGAACCCCATGGCTAAATAAAAATGGTCATTCGGGGAATGTAGTGTTTGGGAGGATCCATAATTTTTTATATAACCTGTTATTTTATGTAATAAGTCCAAGTCCATCTTGAATGGGGCCATATACCCAGAGAGGGTGCCAGGCCCGTAGTGACTATATACTGAATAACAGGTGGATCTCTCCTTAGAGTCGGGTTGCTTGAGAGTGCAGCTCTAAGTGGGTGGTAAACTCCATCTAAGGCTAAATATAACCACGAGACCGATAGCGAACAAGTACCGTGAGGGAAAGTTGAAAAGAACTTTGAAGAGAGAGTTCAAGAGTACGTAAAACCGTTCAGGGGTAAACCTGAAAAACCCGAAAGGTCGAAAGATGAGATTCATTTACTTTTTATCGTATATTAACCAACTTGTATTTGTTAGTGACAAAATTTATTATTATTATATATTATAATTTTTTATGGTATATTTATAATTTATAAAATTATTGCACTACTATATGTTGTGTATAATAACGAGGTATGCACTTCTCATCTTGTAGGACGTCGCGACCCGTTAAATATTGATTTATGAAATATTTTTGTGCATTGTATATTATATTATAAATTTTTATTTATTTGTGTAATATATGCCTATATTATCTAATTAATTGTTTGACGGTATAAATATTCATAATATAAGATTAAGTGTAAAAATTTTTTTTTTTTACACGTTCATTACCTAAAACGAGTATATATGGGTTTTATTAGGTTTTTTATATTTCTTAATAAAACAAATGATTTTATTTGGTTTTTATACCAATAAATCATACCATATTACTGTCAGTTTTTAGGTATTAATTTGAACAATAATCTTTTTGTCAGCGACGCTATAGCTTTGGGTACTTTCAGGACCCGTCTTGAAACACGGACCAAGGAGTCTAGCATGTGCGCAAGTCATTGGGAATAAAATATTTTTTCATCGAAATATTAATAAATTTTATGAAACCCAAAGGCGAAATGAAAGTAAAATAATTTTTTTAAAAAAAATTTTTTTTTTTATTATAAATTTGAGGGAGGATATATTTTTATTATGTATTAAATATCGCACTCCCAGGGCATCTTATATTATTCTTATAATTTTTTTATAAGTTTTATTATGAATAAAGGCGCACCTAGAGCGTACACGCTGGGACCCGAAAGATGGTGAACTATGCCTGGTCAGGACGAAGTCAGGGGAAACCCTGATGGAGGTCCGTAGCGATTCTGACGTGCAAATCGATCGTCGGAACTGGGTATAGGGGCGAAAGACTAATCGAACCATCTAGTAGCTGGTTCCCTCCGAAGTTTCCCTCAGGATAGCTGGCGTTCATCATTCAACGAGTCTCATCCGGTAAAGCGAATGATTAGAGGCCTTGGGGCCGAAACGACCTCAACCTATTCTCAAACTTTAAATGGGTGAGATCTCTAGCTTGCTTAAAATCATATATTGATTTTATTTTTAATTTTATATATATGTGAAGCTATGAGAATAATATTTTTAATTAAGATAATATTTATGGATCAGAATGCCAAGTGGGCCACTTTTGGTAAGCAGAACTGGCGCTGTGGGATGAACCAAACATAGAGTTAAAGCGCCAAAATCGACGCTTATGGGATACCATGAAAGGCGTTGGTTGCTTAAGACAGCAGGACGGTGGCCATGGAAGTCGGAATCCGCTAAGGAGTGTGTAACAACTCACCTGCCGAAGCAACTAGCCCTGAAAATGGATGGCGCTGAAGCGTCGTGCTTATACTCTATCGTCAATTGTTATTATAGATATTTATTATTTTTATAAAAATTTTTAAATATCATGAAAACTTGACGAGTAGGAGGGTCGCGATGGTGTGCGCGGAAGGATTGGCCGTGAGGCTGTCTGGAGCCGCCATCGGTGCAGATCTTGGTGGTAGTAGCAAATACTCCAGCGAGGCCCTGGAGGACTGACGTGGAGAAGGGTTTCGTGTGAACAGCCGTTGCACACGAGTCAGTCGATCCTAAGCCCTAGGTGAAAACCGATGTTAATGTTGATGTGTTTTAATAAATTATATAATTATTTTTATAAATAATTATTATTTAAAATAATAAAATTTTATAAAATAAATAAATAAATAATAAATAATTACATCCATTGGGCGAAAGGGAAACCGGTTCCTATTCCGGTACCCGGCAGCGGAACCGTATATAAGTCGGGCCCTCATTCACATTATATATGTGTATATGAGTGTTCGTCGGGGTAACCCAAAGAGGCCTGGAGACGCCGTCGGAAGATCCAGGAAGAGTTTTCTTTTCTGCATGAGCGTTCGAGTTCCCTGGAATCCTCTAGCAGGGCGATAGGGTTTGGAACGCGAAGAGCACCGCAGTTGCGGCGGTGTCTGGATCATTCCCTCGGACCTTGAAAATCCAGGTGAGGGCCACGTGGAGGTGTCGCGCCGGTTCGTACCCATATCCGCAGCAGGTCTCCAAGGTGAAGAGCCTCTAGTCGATAGAATAATGTAGGTAAGGGAAGTCGGCAAATTAGATCCGTAACTTCGGGATAAGGATTGGCTCTGAGGACCGGGGCGTGTCGGGCTTGATTGGGATGTAGGTTATGGCTAACGTGCCGGGCCTGGGTGAGGTGATACCATATTACCTACTAAATGTTATACATATGTTTTGTAAATTTTATTTATTAAAATAATAAATAATTATAATGTGTGTATTTATGTATTATATAGAACAATTATTGGAAAAATCGATTTTATTTGTAATTACATTTAATTATTGTATGGTACAGTACTGATATATAAAAATCAGATTTTTTATTTTTGTTATTTTATTAATATGTACTCCATAAGAATAATTTATAAATTACATAATTTTCTAAGTAATTAGTTATTATGTGTATAATAAATGAATATTTGGGGATTTAATATATATTTGATAATAATCATTTATGTAAAATGATGGCTAAAGTTTTTATATACAAAGGCTGTATTATTTATATAATAAAACTAAATATGATTTATTTATTATAATTTCATTAAAAGTTTTTTCATTTGTTCGAAAAATACTTTACATATCTATGTAATTATTGAAAATTTTTTAAATTATTATTTACTTGTATGCTATTAATGAATTAGTTTTGGGTATATGTTTTTGTGGATCCGAACTCGGTCCCGTGCCTTGGCCACCTACGGAACTTTCTTGCTGCGAGACTTTACTCAACATATATATCATATAATTTTTATATTTATATTTTTATTTATTTAATTATATTATATTAAAATGAAAAATATATATGCGTAAATGTTCTCTTCGGCCGCCATTTAACGGTTAACTCAGAACTGGCACGGACTAGGAGAATCCGACTGTCTAATTAAAACAAAGCATTGCGATGGCCCCAACGGGTGTTGACGCAATGTGATTTCTGCCCAGTGCTCTGAATGTCAACGTGAAGAAATTCAAGCAAGCGCGGGTAAACGGCGGGAGTAACTATGACTCTCACCGAGAGCAGGGTCTTGGACTGATGAGGAGATGCGTATTATGAATGAGCTCGAAGCAAGGTACCCAAACGACAAAAATATTGCAGTACGCATCTCACAGGCTTTGGGTACCAGAACCGCCAAGCAAGTCCGGGATAAACGGGCCTAT
The DNA here is from genome assembly GCA_035578155.1 of Brachynemurus nebulosus. Taxonomy (NCBI): domain Eukaryota; kingdom Metazoa; phylum Arthropoda; class Insecta; order Neuroptera; family Myrmeleontidae; genus Brachynemurus; species Brachynemurus nebulosus. The sequence goes on from JAPWDM010000015.1 coordinate 13,724,724, forward strand.
GAGCGAAGTCAGGCGGTAAAGCGCAACCGCGCTGACAACCCGGAAGTTGATGCCCCACTTCCGGAAGATGACCTGCCGCAAGAAGAAGCGGTGGAAATAGATGACCGGCCACGATTGCCAGTCGAGGTCCCGACAATCGTGGTTACAGTGGAAGAGGATCGGCCACCTGAGCATGCGATCATCGACGATGACTCCAATGTATGGGTAAGGAGTCTGATCGAGGTGGCCCAGGCAATTGAAATAAATGAAGAAGATCCCTTCCATAAAGCTGGCACCTTACTTGACCGCCTAGGCAGCCTTGTCCTCAGTGAGGACCAAAAGTTAAATATGCAAGCCGAGCTGGACTCGGCTTATAATGAAATTATAATTGCGCTAGGCGCCGGCGGTCCTAAGACGCGCGACAAAAGACCTCGCATTAGAGGCAAGGGCAAGAGAGCAAAAAGACGCTATATTTATGCCAAAACACAAGATCTTTACAAGAAAAATCCAGGTCGGCTCGCCAAATGCATCCGCGAAAATGTCTCCCACATCGACTGCAGTTCTATATCCCTCTCTGCGGTCGATGTCAAAGAATATTACAATAAAATTTGGGGCGAGCCATATCCCAGAAATAATGTGTATCTGGGACAATCAAACGACGAAGGCATAGCTCTCGGCGACTCCCTCCCCCCGATCACAATAGAAGAAGTGAGGGGTCGCATTGCCCACATAAAGGGAGACTCGGCAGCTGGTATCGATGGTCTAACAAAATCAGATATTAACAAACCGGCTGTCGTAAAAGTCCTGGCTAAATTGTTCAATATTGTGACTGCTACGCAAGTATTTCCAAATAAATGGCAAGAGAATAGAACCACCCTGTTGCTAAAAGAGGGAAAAGACCCCAAAGAAGTAAGCAGCTATAGGCCCATTACCATCTCGGGTATCGTCGCGCGCATATATTGGGGAATCATTAATAAGCAACTCTCTAGGGTGGTCAAATTGACTACCAGACAAAAAGGCTTTGTCCCCGAATCTGGTATTTTTAATAATGTGCACCTCCTTAGTGAAGTTATAGGCCAGGCAAAAAGCAGTCACAAAGGCCTGGTCGTAGTGCAATTAGACATTTCAAAGGCCTTTGACCGGATACCCCACCAGTCAATTGGACCTGCACTACGTCGTAAGGGGCTCCACGAGCATGTGGTGCGGCTCGTGGAAGAATCATATAAAGGGGTGCACACTACCATTCACTGCGGCAAAGAAAGTGCCACAATTAATCTGGTCCGAGGAGTGAAGCAAGGGGATCCACTATCCCCTCTGTTATATAATCTTGTTACTGAACCGCTTCTCCTCGCACTAGAAAAAATGTCGGGCTATACCCTGGCTGAAGGCAGCAGTCTCTCCTGTCTAGCGTTCGCAGACGACTTGATACTTTTAGCGGACAGTGCACCACAGGCTAGGAGACTCTTGTCGGAAACAGAACAATATTTTAATTATCTTGAAATGTCACTTCAACCAGCGAAATGTAAAGTTTTTGAAATTGTTCCGACAAGAGAGGCATGGTATATCCAGGATCCCGACATGTCGCTGTCTAGTGGTGAGCGGATTCCGTATACAGGGCCGGAATCATTAATAACATACTTAGGGGTCAGTATATCTCCATGGAGAGGTATAGAAATAGGTGAGGTTAAAGAGAACATTCGAAACTGCCTAACGAGAGTCAAGCGACTGGCTCTCAAACCTCACCAAAAGGTCGGTTTGCTCACCACGCACCTAGTCCCACACTATTTGTTCACGCTTATCCTGGGCGTGGCTCCCGCAACACTGTTAAGAGAGATCGATAGGGACCTACGTGTTGCGGTGAAAGAAATCCTGCATCTCCCTCTTAGTACTTGTGATGGGTTCATTTATGCCGGCAAGAGGGACGGAGGACTAGGTTTCCCAAAGTTAGAAAATCTTGTAGCCACGATAACTTTGGGACATGGATTGAAATTCATGAAGAGTGAAGACCCTGCTATCAAGGCGCTTATAGCTTCCACAAATTTAGAGAATAAATTACGTAAATTGTGTAATGCACTTCGGTTGCCTTGGCCGGTTTCATTCCCCGAAGTGAGGAGGCATAAGCGTCGATTAAAAAAGTTAGAAGTGGCTAAGTGGGGGGAAAGCAAAACACAGGGGAGAGGGGTTCATGCTCACCTCGATGATCCGATATCAAATGCTTTCATGTACGATCCGACATTATTAAAGCCCGGCAGGTATTGTAGTGCCTTAAAACTCAGAACCAACACAACACCTACTAGAGTGGCACTACAAAGGATCAACCCCACTGCGGATGCAACATGTCGACAATGCAGGTCGCTTCCTGAGACTTTAGGGCATGTTATAGGCCAATGTACGGCCACGAAGGAAGCGCGCATCCGCCGTCACGATGAAATAGTTAATATCATCGTTGACAAATTAAGTAAAAACAGTGAAGTGACAATAGTCAAGGAACCCCGAATCCAGACGGACTCTATCCTCAAACCGGACATCCTCGTGAAAAAGGATGGAAGGGTTCTCGTGGTCGACGTTACCGTCCGCCATGAGGATGGGGATAGTATGATGTCTGGCAGGAGGGAGAAATTTCAAAAGTATAATAAAATTTTCACTCACTGTCAGGAGTTGCTTGGTGCAGAAAGTGGTGCGGTGGTACCGATAGTGGTAGGTACTCGGGGAGCACTGCCCAAGCAAACTCAGGAAGATCTCGCAAAGATTGGCATCAAAGACAGAAAAACTCTATTAACAATTTCCTTAACAGCACTGCGGTGCTCTATAGAGATCTTCCACCAGTTCATTGATTATGCGTCCCCAGGAGTGGACCCTACTGGCCCAGGTCCTCCACTCCAACCCGACCGGCCCGGGTAAAGAAAGCAATGGGATGAAAATCTCCATGGTGCGTGCATGTGCATTTTAATTCATTGGACGATTAGGCACATTGAAATATGTTGCTAATCACCTTGGACGATTCGGCATGTTGAAGAACATTGCGGATCTCTTTCTTTTGACAGCTTAGCTGTATTTTAATTAAATTATTACCTAGTGTTCGGGGGCTTTTATTTTTGTAGTTGGCATTTTACACCAACTACATCCTAACTGTGATACACCCCCGGCACTATTTTAATCGTTTTTAAACTTTGACGAGGTACAAGCGGCTTTTACTTTTTTATCGAAAATTTTTACCAATCTTCAATTGTGATATAGTCTGTGATACCACCGCTTGTACCAACCTTTTAACATTTTAACGTATTTATTTTAGCTATTTCGATAGCTATTTTAGACACGCACATGCACAAAAAGTTAAACTGAGAATCGCGGTTGACTTGTGGATAGGGAGGGGTACTCAGTGAGTACCTAACCACCATGTTTGAGAATTCATCCAAATCGCACCACGACGAGTAAAGGCAAAAGCCCTGTGGCACCGGAGGACACCTCCTCGTGGTTTTCCCTGGAAACGGTCTCGATGCCAGGACCGGCCAAGTTCCAATGATGGTGTCACTTACCTTGGCGGAGAGTTAATTCATTCATGTTCGTCCGATGGCATCGCCTCGGAGTCCTATGGGCGCAGATATTGGCGTGGGTTTTCTAATACTCTTTCCCCACTGCATAGCCCGGGCTCCAAACCCAACGTACCGCCGTAGCGGAAAGTGTGCCTCGCGCATAGCGAATAGCCAAATGCCTCGTAATCTAATTAGTGACGCGCATGAATGGATTAACGAGATTCTCTCTGTCCCTATCTACTGGACTCATCGACTGGTGCTCGTACAGTACGGTTGTGTATCTTTGATGCATTGTTGTGCGGGTGTTACCTACGTATCGATATTTGCTGTGATTCGATTGTTGAACTTGTTAATTGTTATAATCAAATATATATTCTTTCTATTAAATCGTTTTCATCGTAATTTATTGTTAAATTCTGGTAATTCTTAAGGTTATTTTAATTCGGACAAAACGTCAAATTTGACAGCTCTGAACATTACTTAGTGCTAAATTTATTAGTTTAATTAGTGTTTAAGTGAATTAGTGATTTATATACGTAAGTAATTTAATTCAGTTTGTAATTTTTTTTGACATTTTAATTTGGGGCCCTGATACCTCCATTGAAGGTTCCGTGTAGTTAGTTTAACAACTTTCGGTGTATTGCGTACTGTCATTAACTATACACCGATTGAACACATCATATTACTATACACCAATACCATAAATATACATTGTGAATGAATTAAATCGAAGGGGCATAGTCCCTGCCGATAGTGTTACATACTCTTGTTATAATACGTCTGAACGCATATTACCGGTTATCTGGTCGCATCGTCTCGATCCGCTGGCCTACCGATTTCGCGTGAACACCAGCTGCCCCTCGGACTTCTAGTAACCTATTGTGACGTATATTTTTGGGGTGCAGCCTCTACAGGAAGTGTTATTCAAGTGTCATTTTTGTAGTGTTATAGTGATATAGAATATACCGAGGTGATCATCCGGAAGCATCGCCCTGATCCGTTGACTTTTCGGGCTCATTTCATCCTCTTCGTACTTTAGGAACTCCCTTTTACTTATTGTGATATATATTTTTGGGGGCGCAGCCCCTACTGTTGTGATTTTTAGTGTTAAGTGTTACTTGTTAATATAGTACAATACAACGCGGTAATTATCGGGATAAACCACACCGATCCGTTACTTTTTCGGGACTGTATCAACATCCGTCGCATCCTGGAACTCCCTGTCATCTATCCAGACATTTATTTTTGGGGCTCAGCGCCCACAGGTTGAGCTATCAAGTGCCATTGTTAGCTCGTCTATAAGTGTTAAGTACTCATCAACCTAGTTATCTGGACACATCGTGCCGATCAACTGAAATATCGATTCAGGACTACGTCCGATTTACTTATTGAACTTCCTGACACCCATTGTGACATATATTTTTGGGGCGAAGTCTCTACAGAAAGTACAATTAAGTGTCAAAGTTTGTTATATATTAGTACTAGATATTTACTTCCGTACTTGTATACTAAAGTTAATATAACACCGTTTTTACACCTTAACAGCCACTAATATCAGGAAAATTTGAATACTGGGGCCCTACTACAGCTTTCCGCTCTGTCTTAAACGGGGCATAGCCACTACCGGTAGATAAAACTAGAACGGCTTTCATTGACACTCAAATTACACTAATCATTATCTGTGTACATCACGACGAACGTTACTCATAACTGACAAATTACATTAATATCATACCCCCATAACCCTTAAGTGGTGCCTGCGTAATATATTTTTGGGGCGCAGCACCCTTTCGAGAAACTGATATAACCAACAATATTTTTCTTCTATAGGGACTACATAAACTACCTGACTATCCTTACATTCAGTTTGTAGACATTAGCGGGGCTCTACTTTCAGCGGGGTGTGTTAATTAAAATATTAATAATTATAGTTGGTTCAGATAGAGTGTACATACGACATATTGTATAGTCTGTTCGTCGACACGACCTTTAACTAATACATAGATTTACTATTCTTTTCTAACGTTGTAATTCAATTAGCCTATGTTCTACTGGTAACGACATGGCAACTCCTAGGCGCCGGCGTAAATTGCCGAGCGATAATAGCGAACAAGATTCGGAGGTCGAAATGAGTGGGGACGAATTCTCTGCGTTTGCTGATTCTGGTGTAAAAGATCCGAAGGTGAGATTGAACAAGATTACGGAGATTGGCACCAAATTACGGAAGTTTGTACTTACTGACACGAATAAAATTATTGTTAAAATTCTGGTAATTCAGAAAGTGCACGGCGAGTTTATAATGCAATGTTTTTCGGAAGTCGAACATATGCTGAGTGAGGTACTGTGTGAACGGGCCAGCGAAGTGGGCAAACTACAAGGTCAGATAGACATGTTAAGAGAAACAAACGAGAGACTACTTGATAAAATAGGAAAGGTAACTGGAGGTGTTACATCCACAGACATGGACCCGACATGTACCGGCTTGAACGGAGGCACTGGTGCAATGACATCAAGAGAACTGGGTGGAACAAATACGCAATTTCCCGAGCTCCCCAAACCTAAAAAATCCTACGCTGTGGTGGTAAAAGCAATGGATGACAAAGTGGATAAGGAAACCATTCGTGATAGACTCATGAAGAAGGTGAGCAAAGAACTTGCGGACATACGGGTGCAATCTGTAAAATCCGGGAGAACGGGGATCGTGGTGGAAACTATAACGGAACAAGAAAGGGAACGTATACAACAATACGATTTTACCAGCAAGGGATTGAAAGTCGAGCTGCCTAAGAGGAATGACCCCCGAGTTGTAATTTTTCGTGTTCCGAACGACATGACAGATGAGAACCTAATGAGGGATCTACATAAAAAGAATCTGGAGTCATGTATGGACGAGGAAGAAGCTAGAAAGTGCTTAAAGCTTATAACGAGATTGGGTCGGGATAACCCGCACGGAACGGTAGTGATTGAATTACCAGCACCAATAAAGGAACGACTACTGTCATATGAGAGAATATATCTTGGCTGGGGGTCATATCGGGTCAGAGAAGACAGAAACATGAGCCGTTGTCTCCGTTGTTATGGATTCGATCACCTTACCAGCGATTGTAAAAGGGAGCGACTGTGCAAAAGATGTGGACAGACCGGCCATCTGGCCCCAGACTGTAAAAACGAAGTTCGTTGTCCCGTCTGCAAAACCAAGGGTCTGGATGATAAACATGGTGTGTTCGACAGAAGTTGTCCCGAGTTCAACAGAATGTGGGAAAGGGTCCGGGGCAGATATGAATAATCATGGATCTTATACAGCTTAACTGCCAACGTTCGTATGCGGTGATGTGTGAACTCGGGAACACAATGCGGAGATGGCGAATCAAATATGCCATCATTCAAGAACCATACGCAAGAAATGGACAAATTCTAGGGTTACCAAATGATATGCGAGTGTTCTCGAGCGGTGCCACGAGAGTGAGAGCCGCCATCATAATCGACGATCAAAATTTAGACGTAATGGCTATCACCGACTGCATTTCCGACTATGGAGTCTGTGTATGGGTTAACGATGGGCAACAGGACTTTTACATCGTATCGGCATACTGCAGGCCAGGTGATGACATCACCCTGGACATACGATACTTGGACCGGGTCGTACGGCGAGTTGGACATAGACCTCTCCTAATTGGTGTCGACGCGAATGCTTGTTCGGGACTATGGTTTAGCAAAAATCTTGGAACCTCCAGAGAAAACGACATACGCGGGGATAATTTAGCCGAATGGGCTCTGGAAAATGAACTGCTGGTCCTGAACGAGCCTTCGGACTTTTATACCTTCAGTGGCCCGAGGGGTGATAGCGACATTGACGTCACCTTATGCAACAGACTAATGCATAGGATCGGATGGGAATGGAAAATAATTCCGGACTGGAGTATCAGCGATCATAATACTATCCATATTAAGTCGAACACTAATCGAGCCCACCCTGTTAAGACGAATGGTCCCCTCATCCCGATACATAAGCTAACGCAATTTGAACACTCTTTCATATCACACTTTCAGAACATAGACTTCGGCGACTGGCTTCATATGTCACTGACCGAAAAAATTACAACCTTGTACACCATCATAAAGGACGCAGCTAGTGCTATAGGTGCTGATACCCTAAGACACCATAACCGTGGGATTCGTTGGTGGAATAGGGAACTGACTAGTCTTCGTTACCGGGTTAATAAGGCCAGGAGACGCACACAACAGGCGCGAAGAAAATACCTACGCGGCAGCATCTCAGTAGAAGCATATAATGCAGAAAGAAACAATTATGCATCTCTGAAGACCGAGTATAAACACGAAATGCGTAAAGCCAAAGAAGAAAACTGGCACAAGTATGTTATGGAAACCGGTAACAGGGATCCATGGGGTCCGGTTTATCGTCTCTGTCGGGGAGTTGGAAGCACTGGTGTGACATCTCTCAGGACACCGGCCGGCTATACGAGTACTTGGGAGGAGAGTGCGGGCGTCCTTCTTGATGAATTCTTTCCTCGGGCGAACATCGCCATACCCAGAGCCCCTACCGTTGCTACCGCAGAAGAATTCGATTTTGAAGAAATACACTACGCTGTTGTGCGAACCGGGAGAAACCGAGCGGCGGGTCTGGATGGTGTTTCCTCGGAAATGTTGCGCGTGGTGTGGAGGTCGGCGCCGGCACACATAAAAGCACTCTTCGACAGCTGTCTACAGACGGGTACCTTCCCTGAGATCTGGAAAGAGGCTAGGGTCGTCTTCCTATTGAAGTCACCAGATAAGGATAAGGCAGCACCAAGATCGTACCGACCGATCTGCCTCCTTTCGACCTTTGCGAAAATACTGGAACGACTGATGGTGGAGCGACTAGCACGGGCCATTCAATACCCAATGAACCCAGGACAGCATGGTTTCACCCATGGTAGGTCGACGGAAAGCGCTTGGGCAGAAGTGATACGGTTTGTGGAGAATAACCAGCACAAGTACGTATTGGGAATTTTCATTGATTTCCAGGGAGCTTTTGACAATCTAGAATGGGGAGTGATTCTCGAAAAGATTGCGAGTGAGGGATGCAGGGAATATGGACTATGGGATAGTTACTTCAGGAATAGGACGGCGTGCGTAGTGGGCGCTACACAAGTAATTCGGCGTGCGGTTCACAGGGGATGCCCGCAGGGATCCCACTGTGGACCTTTTATATGGAATTACGTCATGGATGACCTGCTAAACGAACTAGAAAACTCCGGTGCCAAGGTCATAGCATATGCGGACGACCTCCTAATTCTTGTCGAAGCAGACAATAGACAAGTAATGGAAGACATTTCGACGGACAAATTGACCATGGTCTCCGACTGGGGAAATAGAGTTGGGGTCCAGCTATCCATAGAGAAGACCGTCACCATGCTATTAAAAGGGAAACTATCACCGAATCGACGACCCAGCATCCACTTGAACCGGACACCAGTTCGATATACAGAGAAGGTAAAACATTTGGGTATCGTTGTAAGAGAAGGCCTCAGTTTCAATGCACACATTCAATATATTGACAACAAGGTGGCTAATATGGTGGGGTGTTTCGCTCGAGTGCTCCGACGGGAATGGGGCCTAACTCGCGACTCTATCAGGATCATTTATGAGAACTCATTTGTGGCAGCTGCATTGTACGCCTCGGTGGTGTGGTATGATATTTGTAAATTCAATTATGCTAAAACACGATTGAATAGAATACAACGTAGGATACTATATACATGTTTACCAGTGTGCAGGACCGTATCCACCGAGGCGTTACAAGTGCTATTTGGGGTCCCCCCGTGGGATATTGAGATTAGACGTCGTGCCATTGGTTCTAAGATCAGACTTGGTCTTCCCCTCAAGGAACACGATCTTATCAGGGCAGATGAACATCTGGATGGACACGAAGCAATGGAGGTAGGATCACACCGAGCCATGGCGATCTGGCAACAAAGATGGACTCAAACTGATAAAGGACGTGTCACTTATAAATTCTTGCCAGAGGTTGCAGTTGCCTCTAAACTCACTGGCATTAACCTTAACCTTGAGACGTGTTTCATCATTACCGGACACGGTACGCTGGGTACCTATCTGGAGACTAGACATCTATCTGAGACCGATGAATGTATGTGGTGCCATAGATCGGAAGACTGGGAACATATCCTTAAGGATTGCCCAAAATATGAGGAAAGGCGGGACCCAGCGTCTTGGGGAATTAGGATCGTTGATGGTCAGTGGTTTTACGACGATGTCTTGAAAAATGAAGAAGGTTTCAGTAAATTCAAGAAATTTTCCAAGTGGGTGTTTCATCTGAAAAAGGGTAATGAATAAACTGGACATATACCCCCCCCCCCCTAGTGTAGTGTCTAATATCTAACAGTTTATGACAATTTAGTGCTGTCAAGTTCACGTACTTTTAAGGTTAGTTTAGACTATTGTTAATATGTTAAAACTCTGTATATATGTTAAGTAAATGTTAAGTTGGTAATTTAAACACCGTAATTATCGAACGTACATTCAAGACTCAACCATGGAAGCACCAGCAAGATAACAGATTGGACCAGCGATGAGTGATAGGGCCCACCAGAGCCCTACTGTTCGGGGGTTAAATCTGGGAGGTTCCTGGCTTGTCTGGGGGCCGAGATGCCCAGCGGGCCTTGTGCTCGTCTCGGTCATTGAGGTTTGGTTTCGTGGTGGCAGTGGTTAATAGCCCAAGTTTTTGTTAAAATTCTGGTAATTTTTTTTAAAAAATTGTCGCACGAGCCCTTATTTGCCGTAAATGATATAAAGAATGACGGTCAGATAGCATGTTGCTAAGTTCATTCCTATCATTAACGGTCGAACATGGGTCAATATATTATTATATATTCGACGTCAGGACTCGGAATCGTTTGTAGACGACTTACGTACCTGGCAGGGTGTTGTACTCGGTAGAGCAGTTTCCACGCTGCGATCTGTTGAGACTTAGCCCTTGGCTTGGGGATTCGTTAATATTTCATATTTTTTTTTAATTAATAAAAATATTAATTTTTATATAATTTTAAAAATATGAAAAACAACGAGAATTACCCCACAAAAAAAAATTTAAAAATAATAATAAATATCTCCTTCATATATAAAAGAATAGATTTTAAATATATAAATATCTCCTTCATATATAAAAGAAAAATACATAATTTATTTTTATGTTTTATGAAAAGAAAGGATATTTCTTTCAAAATATAAATATATATATATATATATATATATATATATATATATATATATATATATATATTATTAAAAAGGAGGGAGATTTTTTTTAAAATAATTTAAAAAATACATAATTTATTTTTATGTTTTATGAAAAAGAAAGATATTTTTTTTAAAAATATATATTTATTTTTGTTTTATTAAATAGGAGGGAGATTTTTTTCAAAAATTTTAAAACATTTAGCTCTCAGTTTAATTACTGGGGGCTTTTTTTTATCAAATTTTTTTTATTCTCTTATTCTCTTATGTTTAAGCCCTTAAAAGTATTATTAGAAATACTTTTAAGGGCTTTTTAAATAACTAAATTTTTAATAATAATTATATATTATTATTAATTAACAATGGCTAATACTAATTTAACCTATTAAATAATTATATCTATTATTATTATATGATAAAGCCCTTAAAAGTATTATTAGAGATACTTTTAAGGGCTTTTTAAATAACTAAATATTTAATAATAATTATATATTATTATTATTTAACAATGGCTAATACTAATTTAACCTATTAACTTTTATTTTATGTAGATTAATGTTTTTAACAATAAGTGTTACCAATTTAACCTATTAACTTTTATTTTATGTAGATTAATGTTTTTAACAATAAGTGTTACCAATTTAACCTATTAACTTTTATTTTATGTAGATTAATGTTTTTAACAATAAGTGTTACCAATTTAACCTATTAACTTTTATTTTATGTAGATTAATGTTTTTAACAATAAGTGTTACCAATTTAACCTATTAACTTTTATTTTATGTAGATTAATGTTTTTAACAATAAGTGTTACCAATTTAACCTATTAACTTTTATTTTATGTAGATTAATGTTTTTAACAATAAGTGTTACCAATTTAACCTATTAACTTTTATTTTATGTAGATTAATGTTTTTAACAATAAGTGTTACCAATTTAACCTGTTAGCTAATTTTATCTATTATTTATAGATGATAAAAAAAGGAAAACTATTGACAACAACACATGGCGTTCCATAACTGGTCACCCATGAAAGTACTTACCATGCCCGATGTTGCTTAACTTCGGTGATCGAACGAGAACCGGTGTTTTCAACATGGTATGATCGTTGTCTGATTGTGGATACGATATTTGTAAAAATATATAGTTTTATAAGTAATACCAGTAATAATAATGTATAATTCTAATTTCATTTATTAATAAATATTTTTTATTACTGTACTTAAAAGCTTTTTTTTATTTTATATTTACCTCTAAATATACTTTCCACATCCAATTTATCCTATTAATTATCCATCCAATATATTCTTTATATTCATAAGTTTTAAATGTTGTATAATAATATAAAAATAATACTTTATATTTCTTAATATATTTGTTAGTGAATAAAGGGTAAATAATATATAATAAAACATTATTTTTAATTTTATAATTTTTATTTTGAAAATAATATCTACATAATTAAAAAACTTTATTATTCAATTTTTATTTATAATATATATTTAAGTTTTTATATTTATATTTATCGTTGCTCAAATTACCTCGTACAAATTTCATTGCCCAAATAACCCCGGTCTACCGTATACAATTTTTATTTATAATATATATTTAAGTTTTTATATTTATATTTATCGTTGCTCAAATTACCTCGTACAAATTTCATTGCCCAAATGACCCCGGTCTACTCTACTTATTATTTGCTTCGCTATAGCGTCCACAGCACTGTGCTAAACCTCCACGCATTCCTTTCTGAATAAAATGTATCATGTCAATATCTGTGAGGAGTTCTAATTTCACCTGAGTATATTTTAACATGGCGTCCCAGCTCAATCCCGGTGCGCTTAAGTATTGACATGGATCTAATTGATACGTTCTCAAGCAAACGTCTCGAAAATTCTCAAAAACATCTATCAGTAAAAGTACGTCAGTTTTTAAATACAAATCCGAGTATTCGCCCAACGTTTCTGTTTTAAATTCGTGCCAGATTTGTTGTGCACGTTGATATTCGTTATCAGTGATATGTGTTGTATTTAGATTACTATAAAATGCCGACTTTGGTGGTAATGTGCGTTCTTCAAGACGTTCAACATTGTTAACATATTCATAAGGAAATACACCCTTTTCCTTAATTAAATTAAATTTGCGGTCTTCAGGATACGCTCGACGCACTTCAACAAACTGCTCCGGTTTCAAATTATTAGCCAACTTGTCCAGACTGCTTGCCATAAATCGAAACGAATCGATGAAACGTAGTTGAATTGATTTTGTTTTTTTCTCATCATTTTCATCTACATTTTCATCATCTTCTACATAATCATCTTCTTCTTCAACATCAGGTTCATTATCACCATCATCATCATCATCTATTTTGATATGTTTGGTGAAGGAAATGTAGCGTTCTTTGTTGTTGGCAATGACATCAATCTTTTCTTTAGCTATACCAAATTCACGCACGACGAAATGAGCATCGTAACCGGATAAATTGTGAAAGATTACGGGTATGAATTTTGGTAACTGGTATTGTAAATTACAATCATTATGTGCAGCACCACGGAATTCACCAGTTAAATGATCATGGTCCCGCACACGATCTCCTCGTAATACATTACCACATATAAAACAGGTTGTTGCATTTATGTACTGCATTTGCTGGGCTGGTGTTAACGGTTTCATCGGCACTTGTTTGTCCAGAATACTATACAATCGTCTCGCTTCTTCATCGAGTTTCTTCATAAAGACTTTTCCACAATTTTGTCCCCGGTATTGTACAAATTTATTTAAATTATCATCATATGAACACTTGATGTAATAAGCGAAACTGAACGGCTCGTGTATTTGCATAGTATTTGTGAACGATGTTGTTGGATCTGGTGAGCATGTGTCGTACGGTTTCAAAATCGATTCAAAGTCACAAAAAATTGTAAACGGAACGCGTAATTGTTTCTTAAAATTCTTAAACTTTAATATATGTTTCCCCAAAGTCGGCAATACTGTGCGAACACCATTTCAGTCGTTCTTCGAATGTTCGTCTAATCCCGCCTCAGTTCTGAAGAATTGTAAGCATCCATCACAAATATATTTCGCCCCATCATGCTTTGAAAATTGGCGACTAACAAGTCTGCTTAAATTCCGGATCCAGCAATAGTGGCTGTTATCACCATCTTCAATATACAGTAAGTTAACATGTGTGTTCCTCTTTTGCGTTGTATGATGTAACGGTCCAACAATACTTTTATCTTCCACACCATAAACGTTGACACTGATATTATTTAAAGATTCAAACAATTTGATATCCTTAATTTTAACTGGAAACTCGATTCCATCAAAATTTAGAACAGATGAATAATGCGGATATGATGCAAGTCGGTGTGGGTGATTATGATGTTCGACTGGATGTAAAGCCGATGTGACTGCCCATGCAAAGCATGCCTGATCATTGTTCTGAACATTAACGACCGACTTCTTTCGTTTAATCCATGCTGGTAATTCAATATAGGATGATGCTCGAAGTGGATTATATTTATTAATATTCACTTCCAAGTAATAAACATCTTGAAGCATCCAGCCGGAACCTCGTGCTAGGAACTCCTCGCTTTTTGTTGTTATTACCGCCACCATATTGTCATATATATCACTGATATTAGTTGACTCTGTTACAATAGAATTCCTGGTATTGAACGACTTGATATCCAACGTCACAGACCCATCTTTTTCATTTTTCGCATACAGTCCAAAAAGTTCAAAGTTTGTTTTAAATGCTTTGTGTTTCTCCAGTTCCGTACCCAGCAACAGTAACACTTTCTCCTTAATTTGCTCCAAAAAATCTTTAACTGACTGAGAGTTTTCACAATTCTTCACCCGGTAACTAATTATGCAATTTTTAAAGGCGCTGTGGACAATTTCTATATCTTCATTTTCAGTCCGACAATAAATTTTATTTTTATGTGCAGTGCTACGCAAATGTCCATTGAATGTAGTTTTAGGTACATCAATATCGCACACTTCACAACGTTTTATTTCTACTGGTTTTGACATTTTTGATTTCTTTAAGAGGCCTCCATTTTCATCATCAGCTGGACGCTTTGTTAAACCACTACTAGTAGATGGTTGAGTAGCTGCAGTCATTGTTTCATGGAACTTCTTCACATGACGTGTAAGTGCATCACGCCGACTAAACGATACATCACATTGGTTACATTTCAAATTTTTATTTCCGTGCATAGTAAGAACATGTCGAGTTAATGCATCACGTCGTGTGAATGATGATCCGCAATCCTTACATTTGAACATGATGAAATTTTTCTAAAAATTTGAAAATTATATTAATATGTGAGAATTTAATTAAAAATTATTGTACTTACCAAATACTTTAAAAAATAACGCAATAAAACTACAAAGTATATTTAAAAATTTAAAATATGATAATAAACTATGACAAATAAATTAATAATTATTTTACTTAACAAAGTACTTTCAATATAACACAATAAAACAAAAAAGTAAACTGTTTATTTCAATATTTAAAGCAACTGGAACACTATGTCTTTACAACTTTAACAACTGAATGAAACTCTGTCTTGTTATGAATATTGTAGCTCTTATATAGGAGAAAAACCAAGTGATTTTTGATTTGCATCAGCATAAAATTAATGTATGTACTCACAAAAATATAGCCTTGCAAACAAAATATAATTTATGAGAATTTTTATAAAATCATGTCACTGGAAAATATGTACTTAACTATATAAAGTAAAAATATTTCTACCCGGAAAAACCTTCATTATTCGTATGTTATTACAAAAAACAAAATAATGTATACGCATATATAAAATCTATAAATCATGTGGGAAAACTATTTATGTAAAATGTAATATTAAATTTTTAAATGTTATTTATACATATATACATATATGAATTTTTAATTAAATAAGAAAATTGTTTGACATTTACTCAAAGGTCAAACGTGTAGTTAAAATATTTTTATAAAATAAAAAATTCATCCGGATTTTTGTTAAGAAAGAATATTGAGAAAATTAACTGGATGCTTTTGTTTTTATTACAACAATGTATTTGAATTTTATATTCTGTTGTATTTTCTGATCTGTAATTCTGTACACTGTATGAGCGGTGAAAGGTGGTATCATAGTATGTATGTATGATGTGATATTGTAGATCAACTAAAGTCCGTTGGTACTTGCAACTATCTTGTTAGATTCATTTGAAACAGCAAAGAGAGCAGACATATCCACCGAAACTCTAATCACTACTCAGTATATGTGTATTGTACTGTCTTTTTACTTTTATTATAATATTATTGTGATCAATAAAAATCATTTATTAAGGGAATATACTTTAATTATTGTTACCATTACTTCGTTTGTTTTACATATTCAGAAGTAACTACCACCAATCCAAGATAAAAAAATCAAGCATTGTAAGTAATATTGTTAATTATTATACTGAATTAAAGTTTAATTATAATGTAATTATGGAATATATTTTTTGGAAAAAATAATATTTATTATAAAAATTATATTTTTACAAATAATTTTGTGTACATTTTATAAATACTGTATATACCTTTGAAAATATTTACATTATCTGACGTTTTGTATTTTAAACAAGTTAAAATATGTAATAGAACCTTAATAAATTTTTATTGAATTAAAAAATTCTATTAATATAACATTTTTTGAATAAATAAAATTAATATCTATATATTTCTGTGTTTTAATTCAATTATTCCTTATTATGTGTACAAAACTGCGCAATTCACATTTGTATGTTAAAATTCGAACAAGAGGTTCTAAAACATACAACATTAATAGAAGAATTTGAAGAATATATGCATATAGGTGAAGAAAATTTAATATTATGTAATGTTTATAACAAATATTAAGCATATTTAAAAGATTTTGTCAAAAATATTTATTAAAAACAATATAAAATTTTAAAAGAATATAACATTATACACAGAGGTGAAAAAATTTAATATTATAAAATATTTATAACAATTATCAATCATATTTAAAAGATTTTGTCAAAAATATTTATTAAAAACAATATTTTGTACCCCCAGAAATTATTTACTTAAAGTATGTAATAACAAAACAGAATTTTTTAGCATACTAAATTGTTTCTATATAATACGTATGTATAGTCTGGTGAAAGGCTAAAACAACATAATATGTATCAAGTCTGGTAAATATGCTGTTCATTGATCATATTAAGTTCGTTAACGTTCCAGTGTAGTAAAGGTCACTATGTACTCACGTACGCAAACAATATATTGATCACAATTTATCCATTTATAGAAAAACTGGTTATTTAATTACAATGAATGAATGCACAATAGTTGACAATAGTCAGTTAATTATGTGAATATTAATAATCTACTCAGAAATATAGATAATATTTATAATACAATTAATTGTTGATATTTATTGCAGACAATAAAATAATTTTAACTTTTAAAAAATTTATGGTTAGGGTAGACCGGGGTTATTTGGGCAATGAAATTTGTAAGAGGTAATTTGAGCAATACTTTATTTAATATGTTATGGAATATGCATAATTTTATTTAAATAAAAAGCATCGCTAATATTTGTTGTACTTTTATTTTTTAAATAAAACGCCGCGACGTTTTTTATTTTTGTTTTTCAGATTTGCAAGTATAAATAAATTTATTTTTTTTAAATAAAAAGTAGGGACATTTTCAATTTTAAGCGACGTTATTAATTATATAACTCTTTTTTTGATTTGACTGGTTTTGGTGTTATATAAATCTTTCTTTTATATACAGAAGTTGTATTAATTTCGATACCATTTTCTCGCTGACCGACACGGTGAACACTACTGTTCAGTTTTTCATTGTTACTTAAAATTTTCTAGTGTATATTTTCAAAGTTATAATGGCATATAAAATTAATAATTTAAAATTAATAAATGAAGTTGAAAAGCGACCCATTATATGGGACACGCAAAGGATACATAGTGATATATATAACAGAAAATTGGCTTGGAATCAAATCATAAATTGTTTTTCCAACGAAGAAGTAAATTTTAATAACAAAAAAAAATTTGGAGAATTCTTACAGAAACGTTGGAAAAATATTAAGGACAGATATTTTGCAGTAATAAAACAAAAAAAATTAAATCCTGAAAAGAAAAAAAAACCATATAAATATGCAAATCAACTACAATTTTTAATTAAAAAAACGCAAAAATTAAATAAAAACGAAAATTTATTGGAAACGAAAAATAAAACGTTTAATGACGAAAATGAAAAATTTCTGTTATCTTTGTTGCCAACATTAAAAACATTTTCAGAAGATTTAAAGAAAAATTTAAAACTCGAAATAATGCAATTGATAGAAAAATATGACATAATTTCGAAAAATGAAAAACAGTCGTTATCAGTATCAGAAGATACCGTAGCTGAAAAAATAAAACCGCAGGAAATTTTATTACAATCGCCACCGAATTTTCAATCTAATATTTTACCAACTGAATCATCAGTACAAGTTCATTCACCAACTACAGAGCAACCGGAGTACATGTCTGTTGTTCGAACACCAATTAGTTCTACATCAACGGATTCAATTGATTCTTATTTATCCAATTTTTTTACTACAGAGTATACTGAATTTCCTTAACCCTTAACTGGTCTACTCACTTTTTGAAACATAAGTAGTCTACTGGAGTACAAAAGTTATTTTCTTAAATTATTTGTTAATCTGCTTTGAAAATAGAAAAATATTATTAAAAAAAAATACTATTATTAAAAATTTTCATGTGATCATAACATATTTTATTTAATCGTTTTCACAAATATTTTTCCTGGAAATATCTAGGAATATGAAATTAGAATTTAAATAGTAATAAAGTAAAAAAAAAAAAAAGAAATAAGGTACCTAAGGCAATTAAGGCCCACCTAAGCAAAATATGCTTATTATTTATATATCTTATAAAATATTAAAAATATAGTATTTAATTATAAAAATTTACTTATTTTTTGATAAACAAATGCAACAAATAAATCAAAATTAAATGTACTTAGTTTTTTGTCCTTTTTCCTTTTTGTTATTTTTATATTAGAGTAACTATAGTAATTTAAGGTTGTGCGTCTAATTTTGCTTCATTTGTTAATGACTTCAGACTTGTTTTAATTGATTTGACTTTGTAGTGTTTGATTTTAATTGTGTTGGTAATAAATCCCAAACAAAATTTGCATGGGCCTTATTATCAACATATCAATATTTATGCTTATATACATTTTATATAAATACTTTAGAAATAAACTAAATTAATTGATGTAAAACTTAAAGAATATTAATTTTTTTCAATTTTGATAACAATTTGAAAGAAACATACCTTTAAAAAATGATTAATATGACACTCACAATGTGCACAATTTTTATATCAACGAACGAAAATGTAACCTCTAAATTTGTTTGTTAAAATATGACATGAGTTTGTTACTCTGAGTAGCTCAACTTTTGTATCTGGTTTTGAAATGATTGAAAGTTCATTTTAAACTTGTTGATAAGTTAGAGAACTTTTCTTGGTAAGAAATATAGCTAATGGGCCTTATTACCCGCTGGGCCTTAAATGCCTTAGGTACCTTAGAATCGAAATATTAATTTAAAAATAAAATTGTATTTTTGTATTTTTGCATATTTGTAATTCAGTAGACCAATTAAGGGTTAAATTTATCACCGTGTCCGTCATCGATTGAATGGTCAAAATTTGTATCATTTATAAATAAGTAAGTACAAATTTTTTCATTAACAAAACTATGATTAAGATCTTCTTTTATTAAATTTTTGTTTTTTATTTCTTTTAGATATGAGAAATTATAAACGCAAAACCGAAAGAGGTCTTATATCTATGGAAACATTTAATGACGCCGCAAGAACAATAATTTTTGGGAACAAAAGTATAAATGCTGCTTCAAAGGAATTTAATATTAAACGTACGACGCTAACGCGTTATTTAACTAAATTGAAAGCATATAAAAATAAGGAAACGCAAGATTTACCGACAATGGGCTATAAAAAACCTCGACAAGTATTTTCTAAGGACCAGGAAATTGCTTTAAAAGATTATTTAGTACAAATGGCTTCGATATTTTATGGATTGACTCCAAAAGATGTTCGTCAGCTTGCTTATGAGTGTGCTGAAAAATTTAATATTAAAATGCCTGAAACATGGAAACTTAATAAAATAGCTGGCAAAGAGTGGCTTTCTAGTTTTCTAAAAAGGAATCGAGAGTTGTCAATTAGAAAACCCGAACCAACAAGCATCGGACGAGCGACATCGTTTAATATTGAAAATGTAAAACCATTTTTCACTCAATTAGCTGAAGTTATGAATAAATATCAATTTACCGCATCAAACATTTGGAATATAGATGAAACTGGAATTTTCACAGTACTTAAACCTACTAAAATAATTGCTGCGAAAGGTAAAAAAAATGTTGGCTCCATAACTTCTGCTGAGCGGGGTACTAATGTGACACTAATATGTGCTGTTTCCGCAAACGGAAATACAGTGCCTCCTATGTTCGTATTTCCACGAAAAAAATATAAAAATCATTTTATTAATAATGGACCAAAAGGTTGTATTGGTGCAGGCAATTCAAGCGGCTGGGTAACAAATGAAGAATTTTTTATGTATATGCAACATTTCATCGCACACGTTAAACCATCTATTAATAATCCAGTATTACTCGTATTAGATAATCATTCCTCACATTTACATGTACCAACCTTAAACTTAGCGAAAGATAATGGGATCGTAATGTTATCATTTCCACCACATTGTAGCCATAAATTACAACCACTTGATGTGGCTGTGTATGGACCATTTAAGAAATATGCTTCAACTGCACAAGATTTATGGTTGCGAAATAATCCAGGTAAAACGATAACAATATATGATATCCCAAAAATAGTAGCAGATTCATTACCATTAGCTACAACTAGTACAAATATCATAAAAGGATTTAAAAAGACTGGAATATTTCCATATAATGAAAATATTTTTACTCAAGATGATTTCGCTCCGTCATTCGTAACTGATCCCGCAGAATCGCAAATTTTAACATCATCGATAATGAATACTCAATCAAATTCAACGCTTACAATATTTTCTCCAGAAATAGTTCGACCCTACCCAAGGGCTGCTTCTAAAGAACAGAGTCAAACTAAAAGGAAAAGAAAATCTACTGTTTTAACCGATACAAGAGAAATAAAAACATTAGAGAAAGAACAAAATATAGCAAAAAAGCGTAAAAAAGTTACTAAAAAAATTGATATTTGTATTAATAGTAATTGCTTAATATTATTATCAAGGATTTCTTGCTTAATATGCAATGAACTATTTTCAAAAAGTCGCCCCAAAGAACCGTGGATTGAATGTCAGTTATGCAAAAACTGGGCTCATATTAAATGCGTGCTTAATACTGGTGATACATATATATGTATTAATTGTGAAAATATTGCCATATAAATGTTTAAAAATAATTATTTATAAATGATACAAATTTTTTTTTTAATATTGTATAATAAAGTTTTTATTTATATTATTTTCCAAATAAAAAGTATAAAATTGAAAATAATGTTTTATTATATATTATTTACCCTTTATTCACTAACAAATAACATATTAAGAAATATAAAGCACTATTGTTATATTATTTTACAACATTTAAAACTTCTGAATATAAAGAATATATTGGATGGATAATTAATAGGATAGATTGGATGTGGAAAGTATATTTAGAGGTAACTATGAAATAAAAAAAGCTTTTAAGTACAGTAATAAAGTATATTTATTATTAAATCAAATTAGTTTTATACATTATCAATAAAATTTACATTATCATTAATAAATGGGACAAATTTAACATGGAAGGTATATCTAAATGTAGTTGTAAAATAAAAAAAAAACCCTTTCAGTGTAGTAATAAAATATATTTATTAATAAATCAAATTAGAATTATACATTATATTTACTAGTATTAATAGTAAAACTATATATTTACAAATATCGTATCCATAATCAGACAACGACCATACCATGTTGAAAACACCGGTTCTCGTTCGATCACCGAAGTTAAGCGACATCGGGCATGGTAAGTACTTTCGTGGGTGACCAGTTGCGGAACGCCATGTGTTGTTGTCAATAATTTTCCTTTTTTTACATCTATAAGTAATTGATTAAAGTAATTAATCAGTTTGTGTACGCTGCTTCGGAATTCAATATTCAATATCCAATATTTAATAAATTATAAACAAATCCAAACTAATCAAATCCAACATAAGACCTATCATATAATAATAGGTAAAATTAGCTAACAGGTTAAATTAGTGACACTTATCGTTAAGTAAAATTAATCTACATAAAATGCTAGTTAATAGGTTAAATTGGTAACACCTATTGTTAAAAAACATTAATCTACATAAAATACTAGTTAATAGGTTAAATTGGTAACACCTATTGTTAAAAAACATTAATCTACATAAAATACTAGTTAATAGGTTAAATTGGTAACACCTATTGTTAAAAAACATTAATCTACATAAAATACTAGTTAATAGGTTAAATTGGTAACACCTATTGTTAAAAAACATTAATCTACATAAAATACTAGTTAATAGGTTAAATTGGTAACACCTATTGTTAAAAAACATTAATCTACATAAAATACTAGTTAATAGGTTAAATTGGTAACATCTATTGTTAAAAAACATTAATCTACATAAAATACTAGTTAATAGGTTAAATTGGTAACATCTATTGTTAAAAAACATTAATCTACATAAAATACTAGTTAATAGGTTAAATTGGTAACACCTATTGTTAAAAAACATTAATCTACATAAAATACTAGTTAATAGGTTAAATTGGTAACACCTATTGTTAAAAAACATTAATCTACATAAAATACTAGTTAATTAGTATTAGCCATTGTTAAATAATAAAAATATATAATAATTTTTAAATATTTAGTTATTTAAAAAGCCCCTAAAAGTATTTCTATTAATACTTTTAAGGGCTTTATCATATTATTATAATAGATGGAATTAGTTAATAGCTCAAATTAGTATTAGCCATTGTTAAATAATAATAATATATAATTTTTAAATATTTAGTTATTTAAAAAGCCCTCAAAAGTATTACTAATAATACTTTTAAGGGCTTTATCATATTATTATAATAGATGGAATTAGTTAATAGCTCAAATTAGTATTAGCCATTGTTAAATAATAATAATATATAATAATTTTTAAATATTTAGTTATTTAAAAAGCCCTCAAAAGTATTACTAATAATACTTTTAAGGGCTTTAACATATTAATTCGGAGAATAAAAAAAATTTGATAAAAAAAGCCCTCAGTAATTAAACTGAAAGCTAAATATTTTAAAATTTTTTAAAAAAAATCTCCCTCCTCAAATATTAATAAAATATTATTTTTGAACTGATTTAAAAAAAACTCAGTAATTAAACTGAAGGGTAATTCCATAATTCATAATTGGTAATCCATAATTGGTGATTCCATCCTTCTTGACAATCTTCCTAGTCGATCATAGGTGCCCTCTCGGAAAAAAAAAAAAAAAAAAAAAAAAAAAAAATCACAACGGACAAGACACTATATTCGTAGGAGTAAGGTCTTTTAGTCAAGCCCCCTTAGCACGTTGAATGCCCATTTGGCGAAGCGCTTAAAGTGGTTGAAGCACTCCTCATTCAGAAGAACTCGATCATACGCCCATTGTCCATTATTAGTGTAAATCCCCCATGCCCTAGGATCCCGTCTTTCGGCGTATTTGGGGCATACTTTGATAATGTGCTCCCAATCTTCGACAGACCCGCACCATCTACATGCGTCACTATCCGCGAGTCCCCTGGATTGAAGGAATGCACCTAATGTACCATGTCCAGTCAACAAGAAGCAGGTCTCAAGACTGAAGTTGACCCATGTTAAACCCGCGGCCACACGTACATCCGGCAGAAACTTGTACGTGACCCTTCCATTGACTGAGGCAGACCACCTAGTCTGCCATGCATCCATGGCTCTCGCCTCTGCAACCTCCAAGATGGTCCATTCATCAAGTCCTTCCACCCCACGTACGAGATCTGTGTCCTCCAATGGCACTCCCAATCGCATTTTGGACTTAACAGCCCTTAACATGACCTCAATATCCCAAGGCAAGGTGCCCATCAATATCTGAAGAGCCTCCGTTGACACGGTCCTACATACCGGAAGGCAGGCATATAATACCCGTCTCTGCATCCTGTTCAGCCTTGTACGAGCATATTCATGTTTGCAGATGTTGTACCAGATGACGGAGCCATAAAATACAACCGCCATGAAGAGACTACGATATATAAGTAGCATTGTCGCATGTGTAAGACCCCATTCACGCCTGAAAATACCCCATTCCAAATGATCGAAGGCGCCCCTGAAGTCGACGAACACACCAAGTAAATACTTGTGTTCGCAATGCTCGGTGAATCTTAGTACCTCGGTCCATGCACTTTCAGTAGACCTGCCACGGGTAAAACCATGTTGACCAGTGTTGGCCGTCCGATCCGTGATATAGGAAAGGCGCTGCACCATCAGACGCTCGAGAACCTTGCCGAAAGTAGAGATCAAACAGATGGGCCGATACGATTCAGGGGAGGAACGATCTCTATCTGGTGACTTCAGCAAAGGAATAAGTCTGGCCTCCTTCCAGACACTTGGGAAGACGCCGGACTGAAGACAGTCGTCTAATAGGTTTTTAATATACGCAGGTGCAACTCTCCAGACGACTTGCAGCATCTCCGTACTGACTCCATCAACGCCAGTGGCTTTCTTACGTTTGTTGCGACGCACAGCCAGGTCCACTTCCTCGAAGTTGAACTCTCCATCATGTAGAGTAATGGGAGGTCTATGTATTTCCTGATTCGCCGGTGGAAAGAATGTTTCAAGTAGGACCCTGATACTGTCGTCCCAGGACTCAGTGTATCGAGTGACCGATTTGACCACAACGGCATATGATTTTTTGGTGGTAGTAACACCTATTTAATCTATGGTTGGAATATATGATAGTATATAATACGCACTCCTCACCACTCTTTGAATGCCTATCAACTGATCTGATAACAACTACCCATGTAGGTATGTCTATTATATACTGTATACGATGAGAATGAACAATATAGGAGCACCCACTAGTGAGTACTGTAGTACTACAGGTAGAGGCTGCGCCCCAAAAATATATTACTAGAATGGGAGATGGAAGTTCCAGCAATAAGAATATAATGTCAAATAGGAGTCTCAGTTACAGAATAATACAGTCAGATGTGCACCACTCCGAAAAACCGCGACGATGTGGACCGATAACCGAGACGATACAGGTGGAAGTGAAATGTGAGTTAGATTTCAATGTCCAATTGGTACCACCAACAGGGTGGATGCCCCAAAAATATTGTTAGGAGCCGATAGCTGAGGGTTCCCTTTATAATATTTCAAAGTTAGATATCCGTCAAAGACGTAAAACCGTACTGATGTAAACCGATAACAATATCGAAACGTTCCACTGTACACTAAAACTAGATACACTGACGTCTATATAACACAACGCGGGCTTGTATGGTGGAGTCAAGGGCCCTACTCAGATTGTCAAATCACTACAAACTACTTAAACTAATAAAAGAAGAGTTCTTACGTCCATATAAGTAGAAAACACAACAGATAGCACTTAAAATTAAATAATACACTAATTTAAATTAAAATTTAATTAAAATAACCCTAAAGTAACCACAAAATATTACGACTGTCAATTTGAGGTATAACCTAGCAACACTAAATAGAATTTAACTTAGAATAAATAGGATTTTCCAGTAAATTATTCGAGAAAACAATCACAATTACAATATCTTTATCAAAAGCTTAACAATTAATTTAAAATAAGTTCTGAAATCACCAATTATAACAATCGCGCAGGTTATGTCATACACAACAATGCATCAGAGTAACAGTTGAGCACGTCCGTACTGTAACACGGCCTAGCGATGAGTCAGTAGATAGGGACAGAGAGAATCTCGTTAATCCATTCATGCGCGTCACTAATTAGATGACGAGGCATTTGGCTATTTTACTAGACGCTATGCGTCAACTTAGTGTAGGTCGCGACCCGTAACAACGGGCTGGTGGGCGTATGCGACCCATATCGCCTTCGCACGCACCAACCCTAACAAATATCATCCAATTACTGACGGCATGAACGGATTACGGGACGGAAGTGCTTCGATCTTGGCCGGCCGTCAACCGTTACCGCGGGGAGCCACGTGGAGGCGCCATACACTTCCGTCCAGGCTTGGTGTTTGCACATTCAACCTAGCTGCAATGTCTGTTGACGGACAGGCCTAGGTTCGGGCAGAATATGCAAACAAAGGAACAAAGTCGGTACCGAATTTTCAACCCAGCTAAAACAAAGTTAAAAGTGTTTAAAACTAAGACTAAAACCAAGACCCACCTCTATAGGGGGTGGGCGACCAATAAAAACGATGGATGAAAGATGAGTGGGGCAATGCTATCACAATAGTTTCTGCTAACCTCAATCCGAACAAGCTATAGCGACAGAGGGCTGGGCAATTTGGTCAACGATTAAAAGCCGATGCGGAGTCCGGTACCACAATTGTACACTATAACTAGTATAGCGACGTGTGGCCCTTATCCTTAAAATATAATGCAATCTATCAACTTCAGACCGAGCCTACCTCTAGGGTAGGAGGCCGAGTGATTTGGTCAGTGATGCTAAAATTTCGGCGAAGCGGTAAAACCTATTAAAAAGGTAGTACCCTTTTAATCTATTACCTCAAACCCGAGTGTCTAACTTGATGAACGGGCAGCTTGGTCAATGGTTTAAAATACATTACCCCGGTGATAAAATGAATGGATTAAAATACGATTCACTATGAATCGTAAGGTTAAAAACACAACTAAATTTAAAAAAGTACCTCGAGTGAGGTACGAATAAAATGTTGGGTACCGACCGACCTATGGTGGGACCCCTGGCGGTGCCGGGTCCCGGGGAGCGTCGTAGTCCATAAAGGCATGGTATATTTCTATTGAGCAACGGAACGCAATTAATGACATGGTTAGGAGGGTCTTTCTGTCCGTAATGCCCAATTGGGAGAGTGTCTCTATGGTATGCTTGGGCAGGGCTCCCCTAGTCCCGAAGACTAATGGTAGAACTGTCCCTGTTTCTGCACCAAGCTTTTCACAAAGATGCGGAATTAAGTGCTTGTATTTATCTATCTTTTCTTGCCGACCGGTTTCAATGAGATTTCCATCCTCGTGGCGGACGGTAACGTCGACCACGAAGACCCGAGCCCCGCTCTTTACCACGAGGTCCGGTTTGAAAATCCCATTTACTTCCAGCCTTGGCTCTCTCGTTAATTCCGCATCTTTTAGCCGCTTGACTCTCTCCTCCACCAAGTCAAGAAGCTCGTCGTGGCGGCGGATCCTGGCCTGTTTATTAAAACTGCATTGTCCAAGTATATGCCCCAATGTCTCTGGTTTGTCTTTGCATTTTCTACACATTGGATCCGCCTGGGGGTGCGCTCGCCTTAATGAAGTTCTGTTCGCTGCCACATCAGCTCGCAGTTTAAAAGCGGTAATATACCTATTGGGCTTCATTAAGGTGGGTTGGTAGAATAGCGCATTGGAGATGGGGCTGTCTTCGAAGTGTTTAGTAGCTTTCCCCATCGTCGTTTCCCCCCATTTTCGTAGCTCTTGCTTCTTCAATACTTTCTTATATTTTATAATTTCTTTAACGTCGTTTACCGGCCAGTTAAGGCGCATTGCGCGGGCCAGGCTCGTTAATCTGCCCGAGAGTCCCGAGCTGGCCCCAAGAGCTACGATAGCAGGGTCCGGGTTATTGAGAAATTTATAACCCGCCACCAAACTAGATAACGCGGCCACTGTTTCTAGCTTGGGGAATCCCATACCTCCATCCCTCTTGGCACTATAGATAAGACCATCGCATGTGGACGATGGCAAGTGCATAATATCTTTGACTGCCACCCGCAGATCCTGATCTATGGATCTTAGAGTAGTTGCGGGGGCAACCCCAAGGACCAAGGGGAAGAGGTAATGTGGTATGAGATAGGTGGATATAA
Source organism: Brachynemurus nebulosus (assembly GCA_035578155.1). Lineage (NCBI taxonomy): Eukaryota > Metazoa > Arthropoda > Insecta > Neuroptera > Myrmeleontidae > Brachynemurus > Brachynemurus nebulosus. The sequence continues at coordinate 13,752,666 of JAPWDM010000015.1, forward strand.
GATCTACCTTCTGGTGCGGCTTCAGATTTAATCTTTTAACTCTTCGAATTGTTTCATATATGTTGTTTTTAATAGATTTGATATTTATGCCAGACCATGGCGAAATTTTGGCTCCAAGGTAGTCTAACGTTGATTCCGGCCCTGCATACGGAATCAACTCTCCATTAATATCCAATCCAGGATCCTTGATACACCAAGAGCGCTTCACCGGTGTAATATGAAACGCCCGGCACTTGGTGGGAGACAAGTCCATCTGGAGGTTGCCAAAGAACTGGTATGTTTTGTTTAATAAGTGCTTTGCATCATTCACGGTATCAGCGAATAATACCAGGTCATCGGCAAAGGCAATGCATGATAATTTGTTTTCTCCAGATATGGTGTATCCTGGATTAAACTAAGAGAGTCATAGTTACTCCCGCCGTTTACCCGCGCTTGCTTGAATTTCTTCACGTTCACATTCAGAGCACTGGGCAGAAATCACATTGCGTCAACACCCGCTGGGCCATCGCAATGCTTTGTTTTAATTAGACAGTCGGATTCTCCTAGTCCGTGCCAGTTCTGAGTTAACCGTTAAATGGCGGCCGAAGAGAACATTTACGCATATATATTTTTCATTTTAATATAATATAATTAAATAAATAAAAATATAAATATAAAAATTATTATGATATATATGTTGAGTAAAGTCTCGCAGCAAGAAAGTTCCGTAGGTGGCCAAGGCACGGGACCGAGTTCGGATCCACAAAACATATACCCAAAACTAATTCATTAAATAGCATACAAGTAAATAATAATTTAAAAAATTTTCAATAATTACATAGATATGTAAAGTATTTTTCGAACAAATCAAAAAAAACTTTTAATGAAATTATTATAAATAAATCATATTTAGTTTTATTATATAAATAATGCAGCCTTTGTATATAAAAATTTTATCCATCATTTTACATAAATGATTATTATCAAATATATATTAAATCCCCAAATATTCATTTATTATACACATAATAACTAATTACTTAGAAAATTATGTAATTTATAAATTATTCTTATGGAGTACATATTAATAAAATAACAAAAATAAAAAATCAGATTTTTATATATCAGTACTGTACCATACAATAATTAAATATAATTACAAATAAAATCGATTTTTCCAATAATTGTTCTATATAATACATAAATACACACATTATAATTATTTATTATTTTAATAAATAAAATTTACAAAACATATGTATAACATTTAGTAGGTAATATGGTATTACCTCACCCAGGCCCGGCACGTTAGCCATAACCTACATCCCAATCAAGCCCGACACGCCCCGGTCCTCAGAGCCAATCCTTATCCCGAAGTTACGGATCTAATTTGCCGACTTCCCTTACCTACATTATTCTATCGACTAGAGGCTCTTCACCTTGGAGACCTGCTGCGGATATGGGTACGAACCGGCGCGACACCTCCACGTGGCCCTCACCTGGATTTTCAAGGTCCGAGGGAATGATCCAGACACCGCCGCAACTGCGGTGCTCTTCGCGTTCCAAACCCTATCGCCCTGCTAGAGGATTCCAGGGAACTCGAACGCTCATGCAGAAAAGAAAACTCTTCCTGGATCTTCCGACGGCGTCTCCAGGCCTCTTTGGGTTACCCCGACGAACACTCATATACACATATATAATGTGAATGAGGGCCCGACTTATATACGGTTCCGCTGCCGGGTACCGGAATAGGAACCGGTTTCCCTTTCGCCCAATGGATGTAATTATTTATTATTTATTTATTTATTTTATAAAATTTTATTATTTTAAATAATAATTATTTATAAAAATAATTATATAATTTATTAAAACACATCAACATTAACATCGGTTTTCACCTAGGGCTTAGGATCGACTGACTCGTGTGCAACGGCTGTTCACACGAAACCCTTCTCCACGTCAGTCCTCCAGGGCCTCGCTAGAGTATTTGCTACTACCACCAAGATCTGCACCGATGGCGGCTCCAGACAGCCTCACGGCCAATCCTTCCGCGCACACCATCGCGACCCTCCTACTCGTCAAGTTTTCATGATATTTAAAAATTTTTATAAAAATAATAAATATCTATAATAACAATTGACGATAGAGTATAAGCACGACGCTTCAGCGCCATCCATTTTCAGGGCTAGTTGCTTCGGCAGGTGAGTTGTTACACACTCCTTAGCGGATTCCGACTTCCATGACCACCGTCCTGCTGTCTTAAGCAACCAACACCTTTCATGGTATCCCATAAGCGTCGATTTTGGCGCTTTAACTCTATGTTTGGTTCATCCCACAGCGCCAGTTCTGCTTACCAAAAGTGGCCCACTTGGCATTCTGATCCATAAATATTATCTTAATTAAAAATATTATTCTCATAGCTTCACATATATATAAAATTAAAAATAAAATCAATATATGATTTTAAGCAAGCTAGAGATCTCACCCATTTAAAGTTTGAGAATAGGTTGAGGTCGTTTCGGCCCCAAGGCCTCTAATCATTCGCTTTACCGGATGAGACTCGTTGAATGATGAACGCCAGCTATCCTGAGGGAAACTTCGGAGGGAACCAGCTACTAGATGGTTCGATTAGTCTTTCGCCCCTATACCCAGTTCCGACGATCGATTTGCACGTCAGAATCGCTACGGACCTCCATCAGGGTTTCCCCTGACTTCGTCCTGACTAGGCATAGTTCACCATCTTTCGGGTCCCAGCGTGTACGCTCTAGGTGCACCTTTATTCATAATAAAAATTATAAAAAAATTATAAGAATAATATAAGATGCCCTGGGAGTGCGATATTTAATACATAATAAAAATATATCCTCCCTCAAATTTATAATAAAAAAAATAAAAATTTTTTTTAAAAAAATTATTTTACTTTCATTTCGCCTTTGGGTTTCATAAAATTTATTAATATTTCGATGAAAAAATATTTTATTCCCAATGACTTGCGCACATGCTAGACTCCTTGGTCCGTGTTTCAAGACGGGTCCTGAAAGTACCCAAAGCTATAGCGTCGCTGACAAAAAGATTATTGTTCAAATTAATACCTAAAAACTGACAGTAATATGGTATGATTTATTGGTATAAAAACCAAATAAAATCATATGTTTTATTAAGAAATATAAAAAACCTAATAAAACCCATATATACTCGTTTTAGGTAATGAACGTGTAAAAAAAAAAAAAAATTTACACTTAATCTTATATTATGAATATTTATACCGTCAAACAATTAATTAGATAATATAGGCATATATTATATAAATAAATAAAAATTTATAATATAATATACAATGCACAAAAATATTTCATAAATCAATATTTAACGGGTCGCGACGTCCTACAAGATGAGAAGTGCATACCTCGTTATTATACACAACATATAGTAGTGCAATAATTTTATAAATTATAAATATACCATAAAAAATTATAATATATAATAATAATAAATTTTGTCACTAACAAATACAAGTTGGTTAATATACGATAAAAAGTAAATGAATCTCATCTTTCGACCTTTCGGGTTTTTCAGGTTTACCCCTGAACGGTTTTACGTACTCTTGAACTCTCTCTTCAAAGTTCTTTTCAACTTTCCCTCACGGTACTTGTTCGCTATCGGTCTCGTGGTTATATTTAGCCTTAGATGGAGTTTACCACCCACTTAGAGCTGCACTCTCAAGCAACCCGACTCTAAGGAGAGATCCACCTGTTATTCAGTATATAGTCACTACGGGCCTGGCACCCTCTCTGGGTATATGGCCCCATTCAAGATGGACTTGGACTTATTACATAAAATAACAGGTTATATAAAAAATTATGGATCCTCCCAAACACTACATTCCCCGAATGACCATTTTTATTTAGCCATGGGGTTCAGTGATGGGCTTTTCCCTGTTCGCTCGCCGCTACTAAGGGAATCCTAGTTAGTTTCTTTTCCTCCGCTTAATAATATGCTTAAATTCAGCGGGTAATCTCACCTACTCTGAGGTCGCAATTATAAAAATAAATAAAATAAAAAATAATTTTTTAATATTTTGTTAATAAATATAAAAATTTTTATTTTTGGAAAAATAAAAACACTATTAGTAATTAATTAAAACCAAAAAATTTTATCTCATGTTTTTATATTAAATTTTAAATATTATTATTTAATATTTATATGAAAATTAATAAGAAATAAATTATTTCGTTATTTCATATTTTCATAAAATAAAAATAATTCGATATTTTAAAACACATATTTACATGAATAATTTTTGGTTTTCATTACTATATGTGTTTAATTTTTTTTCCAATATTTTTATATTTTTAGAAAATATCTTTTCTTTTTTATTAAATTAAAATGATGTGATGTATTATTTGGATTTTCTTATTCTTACATTTTATTTTATAATATATATAAAAAAATATATTTTATAATTAGTAAGATATAGAAAAATAATATTAAAAATACATACATTAAAAACATCATATAATTTAGAATGACGTATAAATTAAAAAAATACACGAACATTCATTTTATTATTCATAAGATATATATTTTAAAAATATATATCCTTTATTAAAAATAATCTTTTATTATTGTATACGACCCTCAGCCAGGTGTGGTCCGGGAACAGTATCCAAGGACCGCAATGTGCGTTCGAAATGTCGATGTTCATGTGTCCTGCAGTTCACAAGTTGACGCGCAATTAGCTGCGTTCTTCATCGACCCACGAGCCAAGTGATCCACCGTTCAGGGTAATCTTTATATTATTAAATTTTAAAAAATATTTATATTAAATAAAAATTTATACTTTTTTTATTATTATAAAATAATAATAAAAAGACTGCAATAAAAAAAAACAATTTTTTATTGACTTACATTTGTATAAAAGAATAAATAATAATATTTAATAAAATTTTATTAGATACAGTGCTTGCTTGTTTATTTGACAAAACATTAAAAAAAAAAAATTTTTTTTAAAGAAAACTCATTTATTAAATAACTATATTATAAATAAGACATATTGAAAATAACTTGTTTTGTTATTTTACGAATATGCTATTTATTTTATATAGATTCAATAAATTTTTAATATTGTTAATATAAAAAAAAATTTATATATTGATATATAAAAATAAACACATATCAAAAAAAAAATTAAAAAATCAAATTAACATTTGGATGTAAAACTTTATAACCAATAATATATTTAATATATTAAAAATTGGTATCCAAATACGTGTTTATTTATTACAATATTATAATTTTTATATTATAAAAATTATATATTTTATAAAGTAAGTTATAGAAAAAAAGTAAATTTTTCTTTTACTTACATAAAAATATAAGGAATTTATAAACAAAATATTTTAACAAAACATTAATATATATAAAAAATCACAAAAATAAAGTTTTGTTATATTTCGTTAATGATCCTTCCGCAGGTTCACCTACGGAAACCTTGTTACGACTTTTACTTCTTCTAAATGATCAAGTTTGGTCATCTTTCCAGCATCATCGGCAATGTCTTTTAAAAACATTGCCGCGAACCAGTCTGAAGACCTCACTAAATCATTCAATCGCAAGTAGCGACGGGCGGTGTGTACAAAGGGCAGGGACGTAATCAACGCGAGCTTATGACTCGCGCTTACTGGGAATTCCTCGTTCATGGGGAATAATTGCAAGCCCCAATCCCTAGCACGAAGGAGGTTCAGCGGGTTACCCGGACCTTTCGGCCAGAGGAAAACACGCTGATTCCTTCAGTGTAGCGCGCGTGCGGCTCAGAACATCTAAGGGCATCACAGACCTGTTATTGCTCAATCTCGTGCGGCTAGAAGCCGCCTGTCCCTCTAAGAAGAATTATTTGTACGCCGGCAGTAAAAACCACATCAAAAAACTGATGTCACTTTAGTTAATGTATCATGTTAAATATATCATTCATGCAGAATCGCAAAATTAAATTTGTATTCTTTGATAAACTAAACAAAATATACCATACATATAATAGATATATATTGAAACAAAATATACAAATAACATTCAGTAACAATACAGCCGATGGGCCTTGAAATGCCGGTAAGTACGTCTATTTAGTAGGCTAGAGTCTCGTTCGTTATCGGAATTAACCAGACAAATCGCTCCACCAACTAAGAACGGCCATGCACCACCACCCACCGAATCAAGAAAGAGCTCTCAATCTGTCAATCCTTCCGGTGTCCGGGCCTGGTGAGGTTTCCCGTGTTGAGTCAAATTAAGCCACAGGCTCCACTCCTGGTGGTGCCCTTCCGTCAATTCCTTTAAGTTTCAGCTTTGCAACCATACTTCCCCCGGAACCCAAAAGCTTTGGTTTCCCGGAAGCTGCCCACCAAGTCATCGGATTAACTTTGGCGGATCGCTAGCTGGCATCGTTTATGGTTAGAACTAGGGCGGTATCTGATCGCCTTCGAACCTCTAACTTTCGTTCTTGATCAATCAAAACATTTTTGGCAAATGCTTTCGCTTCTGTCCGTCTTGCGACGATCCAAGAATTTCACCTCTAACGTCGCAATACGAATGCCCCCATCTGTCCGTATTAATCATTACCTCGGAAAAACTTCCGAAAACCAACAAAATAGAACCGAGGTCCTATTCCATTATTCCATGCACACAATATTCAGGCACTATTTAAATTTTAAAGCCTGCTTTAAGCACTCTAATTTGTTCAAAGTAAACGTACCGGCCCATCTCGACACTCAATTAAGAGCACCGCGATAGGATTATAATTGGGAGGCTGTCTCCATTATTTAAATTATAAAAAATAAATAACTTTAACACTTACGATAAATTATACTTTAATGTACATATTAGTATATAAAATTTAACTAGTATACTTTAAACTTTTCAAGCAAGTAAAAATATAAATAATAACTTACCATAAAAATAAAAATTTAAATAAAAATACAAGTATTTATAACCATATTATACAATATATAATTTATACCTCACCACCGGTAGGACGTCCCACAAAACATGCCAGTTAAACACCGCGAGCGGTGAACCGACAGTGTAGGACACAAATTCGACTACGAGCTTTTTAACCGCAACAACTTTAATATACGCTATTGGAGCTGGAATTACCGCGGCTGCTGGCACCAGACTTGCCCTCCAATGGATCCTCGTTAAAGGATTTAAAGTGTACTCATTCCGATTACGGGGCCTCGGATGAGTCCCGTATCGTTATTTTTCGTCACTACCTCCCCGTGCCGGGAGTGGGTAATTTGCGCGCCTGCTGCCTTCCTTGGATGTGGTAGCCGTTTCTCAGGCTCCCTCTCCGGAATCGAACCCTGATTCCCCGTTACTCGTTACAACCATGGTAGGCGCAGAACCTACCATCGACAGTTGATAAGGCAGACATTTGAAAGATGCGTCGCCGGTACTATAAAGACCGTGCGATCAGCTAAAAGTTATTCAGAGTCACCAAATTATTACGATGCACATATATTAAATATATATATGAAATTATAAAAAAACATAAAATATATTATAAAAATATGTTAACATCGATTGGTTTTGATCTAATAAAAGCATTCCTTCCATCTCTGGTCGGAACTCTGTTTGCATGTATTAGCTCTAGAATTACCACAGTTATCCAAGTAAATGTATGTACGATCTAAGGAACCATAACTGATATAATGAGCCTTTCGCGGTTTCACCTTAATATGGCTTGTACTGAGACATGCATCGCTTAATCTTTGAGACAAGCATATGACTACTGGCAGGATCAACCAGGGAACTGTATGTTCCAAACTTAATAAAATTATTCCAATTTTAAAAAAAAAGAAATATTTTAAAAAGTTTTTCATTTATTAATCAGTATGAAATTTCTTCATAAACTGATATAAACATATAAAAATTATAACAAAAATTGAAATAAAAATAAATTTATTTCTTTTGTTTCTTTTTATATAAAAAATATTTTCTAAAATTTTTAATATTTAAAAAAATAAAAAAAATTCTTTTTTGAAAATATTCATATTTGAATAAAAACTATTACCATATATTTTAAGTAATATAGTTTTATTGAAATAATTCAAACATTTGCTCATAACTCTTCGCTAGATTGTATGCGACAATTTTTAAATATATAAAATATATATTTATTTAACGTTCGAATAACACACTTCATTCGCGCTTGGTATGTAGTGAGTTTCTGCATTATAAATTTATTAAAAAATTTATTTTATAAAATTGTTTGTCCACATAAGAGCCTAAGGCTTAACACCTATAGCCCATGGACTTGCTTTGACATAATATAGGATAATATTAAAAAAATTATAAAAATTATATATAAATGATTTTGGGTTAATAAAAATATATGTGAATTATTAATAAAAATCATAAAAATTTTTAATAAATAAAAACACATATTTTTTTTTAATACCAAAACACTTACTTTATATATTTTCATAATTTTTCGATGAAGTACCTTTACGATGTTACTGTAGTAAATAAAAATTATTTGAAAATATCAACTTAACAAAAAATAATATTTTCAAAAGAACAGCACTTAGTCAAAAAAAAACTATTAATGTAATGCTCTTACACACATACATAATAGCTATATATACTTTGACCGAACCGTTCACAACGTTTAAGTCAACTACACACATCGATATTTAAAAAGGTACCATCATCATATATAAGTTTTGGATTTTGCTGCGTGGTAAATTTTACTTTTTTTTTATATTTTTTTGTTTTAATTTATTATAAAAATGATAAAAACTATAAAATATATAATTATTAATGAAGTTTTTTAAAGTTTATATTAAAATATAAGAATTTTTTTTTATATTTTTCATTTTTTTTCAATTTTTTTGAGTTTTTATATAGATATAGGTAATACTACATACAACCTAGTAGAGTAACAACACATATCGTATGATATTTGTACCTAATATAAACTAGGATGATTGTAACAACATCGCTTAGATACAAAATAAATGTATATTTGAACTTAGAAAAATTTTTACACATTAATAATAAATGAAACAAATTCTTTAAAAATTCATCTAAATTAAAACTTTTTTTTCAAAACATTATGAATTTTGTTAAAACAAACGAATATAGATTTGCTTTTTATATATAAAATTGATAGTTTTGGAGAAAATTTCTATTTTGTTATTTATAATGTACGTTATAAACAACTTTTATGAAAAGTATAAAAAATCAAAAAATACATTCTCATATACGAAGATTTTAATAATTTTACTTACATTACGTTAAAATATTTACACTAACTTGACTTACGTTTACGTATTTACAAATTTCGTATCCATTTGTAGTTTAGGTGTACAATATTCATACTATATCACAAGAATAAAATCACAAAAAATTCATATATTTCAAAATTTTTTTTCAAAACATGATGGATTTTGTTAAAATAAACGAATGTAGATTTGTTTTTTATACATAAAATTGATAGTTTAGGAGAAAATTAACATTTTGTTATTTATAATGTACGTTATAAACAACTTTTATGAAAAGTATAAAAAATCAAAAAATACATTCTCATATACGAAGATTTCAATATTTTTACTTACATTACGTTAAAATATGTACACTAACTTGATTTACGTTTACGTATTTACAAATTTAATATCCATTTGTATTTTAGGTGTACAATATTCATACTATATTAGAAGAATCAAAATCACAAAAAATTCATATATTTCAAAACTTTTTTTTCAAAACATGATGAATTTTGTTAAAACAAACGAATGTAGATTAGTTTTTTATACATAAAATTGATAGTTCAGGAGAAAATTAACATTTTGTTATTTATAATGTACGTTATAAACAACTTTTATGAAAAGTATAAAAAATCAAAAAATACATTCTCATATACGAAGATTTCAATATTTTTACTTACATTACGTTAAAATATGTACACTAACTTGATTTACGTTTACGTATTTACAAATTTAATATCCATTTGTATTTTAGGTATACAATATTCATACTATATTAGAAGAATCAAAATCACAAAAAATTCATATATTTCAAAACTTTTTTTTCAAGACATGATGAATTTTGTTAAAACAAACGAATGTAGATTTGTTTTTTATACAAAAAATTGATAGTTTAGGAGAAAATTAACATTTTGTTATTTATAATGTACGTTATAAACAACTTTTATGAAAAGTATAAAAAATCAAAAAATACATTCTCATATGCGAAGATTTCAATATTTTTACTTACATTACGTTAAAATATGTACACTGACTTGACTTACGTTTACGTATTTACAAATTTCGTATCCATTTGTATTTTATGTGTACAATATTCATACTATATAAGAAGAACCAAAATCACAAAAAATTCATATATTTTAAAACTTTTTTTTAAAACATGATGAATTTTGTTAAAACAAACGAATATACATTTGTTTTTTATATATAAAATTGATAGTTTTGGAGAAAATTTCTATTTTGTTATTTATAATGTACGTTATAAACAACTTTTATCAAAAGTATAAAAAATCAAAAAATACATTCTCATATTCGAAGATTTCAATATATTTACTTACATTACGTTAAAATATGTACACTAACTTGACTTACGTTTACGTATTTACAAATTTCGTATCCATTTGTATTTTATGTGTACAATATTAATACTATATCAGAAGAACCAAAATCACAAAAAATTCATATATTTTAAAACTTTTTTTTTTTAAATTATGTTTTATCCTGTCAAAAGAAACACAACACGGTTTATTTTTGATATTTAAAGTTTATAGTTTTGGAGAAAATTTAAGTATTGTTAAAACAAGTGTACGTTATAAACACTTTTATTAATAGTTGAAAAAAAATCATAAAAATATATTCTCATATAGGAAGATTTCAATATTCTTAATTACAGTACGTTTAAATATGTACACTGACTTGACTTACGTTTACGTATTTTTAGGTATTTATCCAGTTGTTTTTAATTTTTTATCCATTTGTACTTTACGTGTACAAAATGCATACTATATCAGTAGATACAAAATCACAATTAATTTGTAAGTCTTAAAACGTTTATTTTTTTTTTTTTTTAATTATGATTTATCTTGTCAAAAGAAATCAATTTTAATTCTATATGTACAATATTTTTAAAGTATCATTGTTTTACATTCTCGTATATAGGTATTGATTATTTTTATTAGAATTCATTAAAAAATTTAACATACAGTTAACTTTCGTCTATATATTTACAAATAGCTTATCCATAATCAGACAACGACTATACCATGTTGAAAACACCGGTTCTCGTTCGATCACCGAAGTTAAGCAACATCGGGCATGGTAAGTACTTTCGTGGGTGACCAGTTACGGAACGCCATGTGTTGTTGTCAATAATTTTCCTTTTTTTACATCTATAAGTAATTGATTAAAGTAATTAATCAGTTTGTGTACGCTGCTTCGGAATTCAATATTCAATATCCAATATTTAATAAATTATAAACAAATCCAAACTAATCAAATCCAACATAAGACCTATCATATAATAATAGGTAAAATTAGCTAACAGGTTAAATTAGTGACACTTATCGTTAAGTAAAATTAATCTACATAAAATACTAGCTAATAGGTTAAATTGGTAACACTTATTGTTAAAAAACATTAATCTACATAAAATGCTAGTTAATAGGTTAAATTGGTAACACCTATTGTTAAAAAACATTAATCTACATAAAATACTAGTTAATAGGTTAAATTGGTAACACCTATTGTTAAAAAACATTAATCTACATAAAATACTAGTTAATAGGTTAAATTGGTAACACCTATTGTTAAAAAACATTAATCTACATAAAATACTAGTTAATAGGTTAAATTGGTAACACCTATTGTTAAAAAACATTAATCTACATAAAATACTAGTTAATAGGTTAAATTGGTAACACCTATTGTTAAAAAACATTAATCTACATAAAATACTAGTTAATAGGTTAAATTGGTAACACCTATTGTTAAAAAACATTAATCTACATAAAATACTAGTTAATAGGTTAAATTGGTAACACCTATTGTTAAAAAACATTAATCTACATAAAATACTAGTTAATAGGTTAAATTGGT
>JAPWDM010000015.1:13769775-13792275 GCA_035578155.1 Brachynemurus nebulosus
GTTTAAGTCAACTACACACATCGATATTTAAAAAGGTACCATCATCATATATAAGTTTTGGATTTTGCAGCGTGGTAAATTTTACTTTTTTTTATATTTTTTTGTTTTAATTTATTATAAAAATGATAAAAACTATAAAATATATAATTATTAATGAAGTTTTTTAAAGTTTATATTAAAATATAAGAATTTTTTTTTATATTTTTCATTTTTTTTCAATTTTTTTGAGTTTTTATATAGATATAGGTAATACTACATACAACCTAGTAGAGTAACAACACATATCGTATGATATTTGTACCTAATATAAACTAGGATGATTGTAACAACATCGCTTAGATACAAAATAAATGTATATTTGAACTTTGAAAAATTTTTACACATTAATAATAAATGAAACAAATTCTTTAAAAATTCATCTAAATTAAAACTTTTTTTTTCAAAACATGATGAATTTTGTTAAAACAAACGAATGTAGATTAGTTTTTTATACATAAAATTGATAGTTTAGGAGAAAATTAACATTTTGTTATTTATAAAATACGTTATAAACAACTTTTATGAAAAGTATAAAAAATCAAAAAATACATTCTCATACACGAAGATTTCAATATTTTTACTTACATTACGTTAAAATATGTACACTAACTTGATTTACGTCTACGTATTTACAAATTTAATATCCATTTGTATTTTAGGTGTACAATATTCATACTATATTAGAAGAACCAAAATCACAAAAAATTCATATATTTCAAAACTTTTTTCTCAAAACAGGATGAATTTTGTTAAAACAAACGAATGTAGATTAGTTTTTTATACATAAAATTGATAGTTTAGGAGAAAATTAACATTTTGTTATTTATAATGTACGTTATAAACAACTTTTATGAAAAGTATAGAAAATCAAAAAATACATTCTCATATACGAAGATTTCAATATTTTTACTTACACTACGTTAAAATATTTACACTAACTTGACTTACGTTTACGTATTTACAAATTTCGTATCCATCTGTATTTTAGGTGTACAATATTCATACTATATCACAAGAGTAAAAATCACAAAAAATTCATATATTTCAAAATTTTTTTTCAAAACATGATGAATTTTGTTAAAATAAACGAATGTAGATTTGTTTTTTATACATAAAATTGATAGTTTAGGAGAAAATTAACATTTTGTTATTTATAATGTACGTTATAAACAACTCTTATGAAAAGTATAAAAAATCAAAAAATACATTCTCATATACGAAGATTTCAATATTTTTACTTACATTACGTTAAAATATGTACACTAACTTGATTTACGTTTACGTATTTACAAATTTCGTATCCATTTGTATTTTAGGTGTACAATATTCATACTATATCAGAAGAATCAAAATCACAAAAAATGCATATTTTTCAAAATTTTTTTTCAAAACATGATGAATTTTGTTAAAATAAACGAATGTAGATTTGTTTTTTATACATAAAATTGATAGTTTACGAGAAAATTAACATTTTGTTATTTATAATGTACGTTATAAACAACTTTTATGAAAAGTAAAAAATCAAAAAATACATTCTCATATACGAAGATTTCAATATTTTTACTTACATTACGTTAAAATATGTACACTAACTTGATTTACGTTTACGTATTTACAAATTTAATATCCATTTGTATTTTAGGTGTACAATATTCATACTATATTAGAAGAACCAAAATCACAAAAAATTCATATATTTCAAAACTTTTTTTTCAAAACAGGATGAATTTTGTTAAAACAAACGAATGTAGATTAGTTTTTTATACATAAAATTGATAGTTTAGGAGAAAATTAACATTTTGTTATTTATAATGTACGTTATAAACAACTTTTATGAAAAGTATAGAAAATCAAAAAATACATTCTCATATACGAAGATTTCAATATTTTTACTTACATTACGTTAAAATATGTACACTAACTTGATTTACGTTTACGTATTTACAAATTTAATATCCATTTGTATTTTAGGTGTACAATATTCATACTATATTAGAGGAACCAAAATCACAAAAAATTCATATATTTCAAAATTTTTTTTCAAAACATGATGAATTTTGTTAAAATAAACGAATGTAGATTTGTTTTTTATACATAAAATTGATAGTTTAGGAGAAAATTAACATTTTGTTATTTATAATGTACGTTATAAACAACTTTTATGAAAAGTATAGAAAATCAAAAAATACATTCTCATATACGAAGATTTCAATATTTTTACATACACTACGTTAAAATATTTACACTAACTTGACTTACGTTTACGTATTTACAAATTTCGTATCCATTTGTATTTTACGTGTACAATATTCATACTATATCACAAGAGTAAAAATCACAAAAAATTCATATATTTCAAAATTTTTTTTCAAAACATGATGAATTTTGTTAAAATAAACGAATGTAGATTTGTTTTTTATACATAAAATTGATAGTTTAGGAGAAAATTAACATTTTGTTATTTATAATGTACGTTATAAACAACTTTTATGAAAAGTATAAAAAATCAAAAACTACATTCTCATATACGAAGATTTCAATATTTTTACTTACATTACGTTAAAATATGTACAGTAACTTGATTTACGTTTACGTATTTACAAATTTCGTATCCATTTGTATTTTAGGTGTACAATATTCATACTATATCAGAAGAATCAAAATCACAAAAAATTCATATATTTCAAAATTTTTTTTCAAAACCTGATGAATTTTGTTAAAATAAACGAATGTAGATTAGTTTTTTATACATAAAATTGATAGTTTTGGAGAAAATTAACATTTTGTTATTTATAATGTACGTTATAAACAACTTTTATGAAAAGTATAAAAAATCAAAAAATACATTCTCATATACGAAGATTTCAATATTTTTACTTATATTACGTTAAAATATGTACACTAACTTGATTTACGTTTACGTATTTACAAATTTCGTATCCATTTGTATTTTAGGTGTACAGTATTCATACTATATCAGAAGAATCAAAATCACAAAAAATGCATATATTTCAAAATTTTTTTTCAAAACATGATGAATTTTGTTAAAATAAACGAATGTAGATTTGTTTTTTATACATAAAATTGATAGTTTACGAGAAAATTAACATTTTGTTATTTATAATGTAAGGTATAAACAACTTTTATGAAAAGTAAAAAATCAAAAAATACATTCTCATATACGAAGATTTCAATATTTTTACTTACATTACGTTAAAATATGTACACTAACTTGATTTACGTCTACGTATTTACAAATTTAATATCCATTTGTATTTTAGGTGTACAATATTCATACTATATTAGAAGAACCAAAATCACAAAAAATTCATTTATTTCAAAACTTTTTTTTCAAAACAGGATGAATTTTGTTAAAACAAACGAATGTAGATTAGTTTTTTATACATAAAATTGATAGTTTAGGAGAAAATTAACATTTTGTTATTTATAATGTACGTTATAAACAACTTTTATGAAAAGTATAGAAAATCAAAAAATACATTCTCATATACGAAGATTTCAATATTTTTACTTACACTACGTTAAAATATTTACACTAACTTGACTTACGTTTACGTATTTACAAATTTCGTATCCATTTGTATTTTAGGTGTACAATATTCATACTATATCACAAGAGTAAAAATCACAAAAAATTCATATATTTCAAAATTTTTTTTCAAAACATGATGAATTTTGTTAAAATAAACGAATGTAGATTTGTTTTTTATACATAAAATTGATAGTTTAGGAGAAAATTAACATTTTGTTATTTATAATGTACGTTATAAACAACTTTTATGAAAAGTATAAAAAATCAAAAAATACATTCTCATATACGAAGATTTCAATATTTTTACTTACATTACGTTAAAATATGTACACTAACTTGATTTACGTTTACGTATTTACAAATTTCGTATCCATTTGTATTTTAGGTGTACAATATTCATACTATATCACAAGAATCAAAATCACAAAAAATTCATATATTTCAAAATTTTTTTTCAAAACATGATGAATTTTGTTAAAATAAACGAATGTAGATTAGTTTTTTATACATAAAATTGATAGTTTTTAAGAGAAAATTAACATTTTGTTATTTATAATGTACGTTATAAACAACTTTTATGAAAAGAATAGAAAATCAAAAAATACATTCTCATATACGAAGATTTCAATATTTTTACTTACACTACGTTAAAATATTTACACTAACTTGACTTACGTTTACGTATTTACAAATTTCGTATCCATCTGTATTTTAGGTGTACAATATTAATACTATATCACAAGAGTAAAAATCACAAAAAATTCATATATTTCAAAATTTTTTTTCAAAACATGATGAATTTTGTTAAAATAAACGAATGTAGATTTGTTTTTTATACATAAAATTGATAGTTTACGAGAAAATTAACATTTTGTTATTTATAATGTACGTTATAAACAACTTTTATGAAAAGTAAAAAATCAAAAAATACGTTCTCATATACGAAGATTTCAATATTTTTACTTACATTACGTTAAAATATGTACACTAACTTGATTTACGTCTACGTATTTACAAATTTAATATCCATTTGTATTTTAGGTGTACAATATTCATACTATATTAGAAGAACCAAAATCACAAAAAATTCATATATTTCAAAACTTTTTTTTCAAAACAGGATGAATTTTGTTAAAACAAACGAATGTAGATTAGTTTTTTATACATAAAATTGACAGTTTAGGAGAAAATTAACATTTTGTTATTTATAATGTACGTTATAAACAACTTTTATGAAAAGTATAGAAAATCGAAAAATACATTCTCATATACGAAGATTTCAAAATTTTTACTTACACTACGTTAAAATATTTACACTAACTTGACTTACGTTTACGTATTTACAAATTTCGTATCCATTTGTATTTTAGGTGTACAATATTCATACTATATCACAAGAGTAAAAATCACAAAAAATTCATATATTTCAAAATTTTTTTTCAAAACATGATGAATTTTGTTAAAATAAATGAATGTAGATTTATTTTTTATACATAAAATTGATAGTTTAGGAGAAAATTAACATTTTGTTATTTATAATGTACGTTATAAACAACTTGTATGAAAAGTATAAAAAATCAAAAAATACATTCTCATATACGAAGATTTCAATATTTTTACTTACATTACGTTAAAATATGTACACTAGCTTGATTTAGGTTTACGTATTTACAAATTTAATATCCATTTGTATTTTAGGTGTACAATATTCATACTATATTAGAAGAATCAAAATCACAAAAAATTCATATATTTCAAAATTTTTTTTCAAAACATGATGAATTTTGTTAAAACAAACGAATATAGATTTCCTTTTTATGTATAAAATTGATAGTTTTGGAGAAAATTTCTATTTTGTTATTTATAATGTACGTTATAAACTACTTTTATGAAAAGTATAAAAAATCAAAAAATACAATCTCATATACGAAGATTTCAATATTTTTACTTACATTACGTTAAAATATGTACACTAACTTGATTTAGTCTTTTATGTGGGGTAATTTTGACATGATTAATTTACCTCTCTAATGTGTTTAGTTGGAAAAGAGTGACTTATTTAAGTCTTTTATGTGGGGTAATTTTTACATGATCAATTTACCTCTCTAAAGTGTTTAGTTGGAAAAGAGTGACTTATTTAAGTCTTTTATGTGGGGTAATTTTTACATGATCAATTTACCTCTCTAATGTTTTTAGTTGGAAAAAAGTGACTTATTTATGTCTTTTGTGTGGGGTAATTTTCTACTAAGTAATTTAATCTACTTACCTCTGTTGTGTGTTTAGTTGGAAAAGTGTAGAATAATTGAGTCTGATAATTTGGTCATTTCTATTGAATGGGGTTATTTTTTCATGTTCATTTTACCTCAATATACCTCAATAAAAGTATTAGTTGAACAATAACGGTAAAAATATTTTTTAATTTAAATAATTATTCTTATTATAATATGTAATTGAAGCGATTACTATAAGAATTTTATCTAATATTATCATTTTCCTATTCTTCCTATACTAATTTCAGTTGATGCTATTCAAATTTTCCCAAAAAATTGCCCAACTAACCCCGGTCTACCCTACTTACCTCTGTTGTGTGTTTAGTTGGAAAAGTGTAGAATAATTGAGTCTGATAATTTGGTCATTTCTATTGAATGGGGTTATTTTTTCATGTTCATTTTACCTCAATATACCTCAATAAAAGTATTAGTTGAACAATAACGGTAAAGATATTTTTTAATTTAAATAATTATTCTTATTATAATATGTAATTGAAGCGATTACTATAAGAATTTTATCTAATATTATCATTTTCCTATTCTTCCTATACTAATTTCAGTTGATGCTATTCAAATTTTCCCAAAAAATTGCCCAACTAACCCCGGTCTACCCTACTTACCTCTGTAGTGTGTTTAGTTGGAAAAGTGTAGATTAATTGAGTTTGATAATTTGGTCATTTCTATTGAATGGGGTTATTTTTTCATGTTCATTTTACCTCAATATACCTCAATAAAAGTATTAGTTGAACAATAACGGTAAAGATATTTTTTAATTTAAATAATTATTCTTATTATAATATGTAATTGAAGCGATTACTTTAAGAATTTTATCTAATATTATCATTTTCCTATTCTTCCTATACTAATTTCAGTTGATGCTATTAAAATTTTCCCAAAAAATTGCCCAACTGACCCCGATCTACCCTTTATAGTAACAATTTTTTAATACCAATAATCTTAAATTTAAAAAAAAATTACATCCATCTACACTAATAAATAAAAAATTGTTTTCAAGGGTAGACCGGGGTTATTTGGGCAATGAAATTTGTAAGAGGTAATTTGAGCAATACTTTATTTAATATGTTATGGAATATGCATAATTTTATTTAAATAAAAAGCATCGCTAATATTTGTTGTACTTTTATTTTTTAAATAAAACGCCGCGACGTTTTTTATTTTTGTTTTTCAGATTTGCAAGTATAAATAAGTTTATTTTTTTTAAATAAAAAGTAGCGACATTTTCAATTTTAAGCGACGTTATTAATTATATAACTCTTTTTTTGATTTGACTGGTTTTGGTGTTATATAAATCTTTCTTTTATATACAGAAGTTGTATTAATTTCGATACCATTTTCTCGCTGACCGACACGGTGAACACTACTGTTCAGTTTTTCATTGTTACTTAAAATTTTCTAGTGTATATTTTCAAAGTTATAATGGCATATAAAATTAATAATTTAAAATTAATAAATGAAGTTGAAAAGCGACCCATTATATGGGACACGCAAAGGATACATAGTGATATATATAACAGAAAATTGGCTTGGAATCAAATCATAAATTGTTTTTCCAACGAAGAAGTAAATTTTAATAACAAAAAAAAATTTGGAGAATTCTTACAGAAACGTTGGAAAAATATTAAGGACAGATATTTTGCAGTAATAAAACAAAAAAAATTAAATCCTGAAAAGAAAAAAAAACCATATAAATATGCAAATCAACTACAATTTTTAATTAAAAAAACGCAAAAATTAAATAAAAACGAAAATTTATTGGAAACGAAAAATAAAACGTTTAATGACGAAAATGAAAAATTTCTGTTATCTTTGTTGCCAACATTAAAAACATTTTCAGAAGATTTAAAGAAAAATTTAAAACTCGAAATAATGCAATTGATAGAAAAATATGATATAATTTCGAAAAATGAAAAACAGTCGTTATCAGTATCAGAAGATACCGTAGCTGAAAAAATAAAACCGCAGGAAATTTTATTACAATCGCCACCGAATTTTCAATCTAATATTTTACCAACTGAATCATCAGTACAAGTTCATTCACCAACTACAGAGCAACCGGAGTACATGTCTGTTGTTCGAACACCAATTAGTTCTACATCAACGGATTCAATTGATTCTTATTTATCCAATTTTTTTACTACAGAGTATACTGAATTTCCTTAACCCTTAACTGGTCTACTCACTTTTTGAAACATAAGTAGTCTACTGGAGTACAAAAGTTATTTTCTTAAATTATTTGTTAATCTGCTTTGAAAATAGAAAAATATTATTAAAAAAAAATACTATTATTAAAAATTTTCATGTGATCATAACATATTTTATTTAATCGTTTTCACAAATATTTTTCCTGGAAATATCTAGGAATATGAAATTAGAATTTAAATAGTAATAAAGTAAAAAAAAAAAAAAGAAATAAGGTACCTAAGGCAATTAAGGCCCACCTAAGCAAAATATGCTTATTATTTATATATCTTATAAAATATTAAAAATATAGTATTTAATTATAAAAATTTACTTATTTTTTGATAAACAAATGCAACAAATAAATCAAAATTAAATGTACTTAGTTTTTTGTCCTTTTTCCTTTTTGTTATTTTTATATTAGAGTAACTATAGTAATTTAAGGTTGTGCGTCTAATTTTGCTTCATTTGTTAATGACTTCAGACTTGTTTTAATTGATTTGACTTTGTAGTGTTTGATTTTAATTGTGTTGGTAATAAATCCCAAACAAAATTTGCATGGGCCTTATTATCAACATATCAATATTTATGCTTATATACATTTTATATAAATACTTTAGAAATAAACTAAATTAATTGATGTAAAACTTAAAGAATATTAATTTTTTTCAATTTTGATAACAATTTGAAAGAAACATACCTTTAAAAAATGATTAATATGACACTCACAATGTGCACAATTTTTATATCAACGAACGAAAATGTAACCTCTAAATTTGTTTGTTAAAATATGACATGAGTTTGTTACTCTGAGTAGCTCAACTTTTGTATCTGGTTTTGAAATGATTGAAAGTTCATTTTAAACTTGTTGATAAGTTAGAGAACTTTTCTTGGTAAGAAATATAGCTAATGGGCCTTATTACCCGCTGGGCCTTAAATGCCTTAGGTACCTTAGAATCGAAATATTAATTTAAAAATAAAATTGTATTTTTGTATTTTTGCATATTTGTAATTCAGTAGACCAATTAAGGGTTAAATTTATCACCGTGTCCGTCATCGATTGAATGGTCAAAATTTGTATCATTTATAAATAAGTAAGTACAAATTTTTTCATTAACAAAACTATGATTAAGATCTTCTTTTATTAAATTTTTGTTTTTTATTTCTTTTAGATATGAGAAATTATAAACGCAAAACCGAAAGAGGTCTTATATCTATGGAAACATTTAATGACGCCGCAAGAACAATAATTTTTGGGAACAAAAGTATAAATGCTGCTTCAAAGGAATTTAATATTAAACGTACGACGCTAACGCGTTATTTAACTAAATTGAAAGCATATAAAAATAAGGAAACGCAAGATTTACCGACAATGGGCTATAAAAAACCTCGACAAGTATTTTCTAAGGACCAGGAAATTGCTTTAAAAGATTATTTAGTACAAATGGCTTCGATATTTTATGGATTGACTCCAAAAGATGTTCGTCAGCTTGCTTATGAGTGTGCTGAAAAATTTAATATTAAAATGCCTGAAACATGGAAACTTAATAAAATAGCTGGCAAAGAGTGGCTTTCTAGTTTTCTAAAAAGGAATCGAGAGTTGTCAATTAGAAAACCCGAACCAACAAGCATCGGACGAGCGACATCGTTTAATATTGAAAATGTAAAACCATTTTTCACTCAATTAGCTGAAGTTATGAATAAATATCAATTTACCGCATCAAACATTTGGAATATAGATGAAACTGGAATTTTCACAGTACTTAAACCTACTAAAATAATTGCTGCGAAAGGTAAAAAAAATGTTGGCTCCATAACTTCTGCTGAGCGGGGTACTAATGTGACACTAATATGTGCTGTTTCCGCAAACGGAAATACAGTGCCTCCTATGTTCGTATTTCCACGAAAAAAATATAAAAATCATTTTATTAATAATGGACCAAAAGGTTGTATTGGTGCAGGCAATTCAAGCGGCTGGGTAACAAATGAAGAATTTTTTATGTATATGCAACATTTCATCGCACACGTTAAACCATCTATTAATAATCCAGTATTACTCGTATTAGATAATCATTCCTCACATTTACATGTACCAACCTTAAACTTAGCGAAAGATAATGGGATCGTAATGTTATCATTTCCACCACATTGTAGCCATAAATTACAACCACTTGATGTGGCTGTGTATGGACCATTTAAGAAATATGCTTCAACTGCACAAGATTTATGGTTGCGAAATAATCCAGGTAAAACGATAACAATATATGATATCCCAAAAATAGTAGCAGATTCATTACCATTAGCTACAACTAGTACAAATATCATAAAAGGATTTAAAAAGACTGGAATATTTCCATATAATGAAAATATTTTTACTCAAGATGATTTCGCTCCGTCATTCGTAACTGATCCCGCAGAATCGCAAATTTTAACATCATCGATAATGAATACTCAATCAAATTCAACGCTTACAATATTTTCTCCAGAAATAGTTCGACCCTACCCAAGGGCTGCTTCTAAAGAACAGAGTCAAACTAAAAGGAAAAGAAAATCTACTGTTTTAACCGATACAAGAGAAATAAAAACATTAGAGAAAGAACAAAATATAGCAAAAAAGCGTAAAAAAGTTACTAAAAAAATTGATATTTGTATTAATAGTAATTGCTTAATATTATTATCAAGGATTTCTTGCTTAATATGCAATGAACTATTTTCAAAAAGTCGCCCCAAAGAACCGTGGATTGAATGTCAGTTATGCAAAAACTGGGCTCATATTAAATGCGTGCTTAATACTGGTGATACATATATATGTATTAATTGTGAAAATATTGCCATATAAATGTTTAAAAATAATTATTTATAAATGATACAAATTTTTTTTTTAATATTGTATAATAAAGTTTTTATTTATATTATTTTCCAAATAAAAAGTATAAAATTGAAAATAATGTTTTATTATATATTATTTACCCTTTATTCACTAACAAATAACATATTAAGAAATATAAAGCACTATTGTTATATTATTTTACAACATTTAAAACTTCTGAATATAAAGAATATATTGGATGGATAATTAATAGGATAGATTGGATGTGGAAAGTATATTTAGAGGTAACTATGAAATAAAAAAAGCTTTTAAGTACAGTAATAAAGTATATTTATTATTAAATCAAATTAGTTTTATACATTATCAATAAAATTTACATTATCATTAATAAATGGGACAAATTTAACATGGAAGGTATATCTAAATGTAGTTGTAAAATAAAAAAAAAACCCTTTCAGTGTAGTAATAAAATATATTTATTAATAAATCAAATTAGAATTATACATTATATTTACTAGTATTAATAGTAAAACTATATATTTACAAATATCGTATCCATAATCAGACAACGACCATACCATGTTGAAAACACCGGTTCTCGTTCGATCACCGAAGTTAAGCGACATCGGGCATGGTAAGTACTTTCGTGGGTGACCAGTTGCGGAACGCCATGTGTTGTTGTCAATAATTTTCCTTTTTTTACATCTATAAGTAATTGATTAAAGTAATTAATCAGTTTGTGTACGCTGCTTCGGAATTCAATATTCAATATCCAATATTTAATAAATTATAAACAAATCCAAACTAATCAAATCCAACATAAGACCTATCATATAATAATAGGTAAAATTAGCTAACAGGTTAAATTAGTGACACTTATCGTTAAGTAAAATTAATTTACATAAAATGCTAGTTAATAGGTTAAATTGGTAACACCTATTGTTAAAAAACATTAATCTACATAAAATACTAGTTAATAGGTTAAATTGGTAACACCTATTGTTAAAAAACATTAATCTACATAAAATACTAGTTAATAGGTTAAATTGGTAACACCTATTGTTAAAAAACATTAATCTACATAAAATACTAGTTAATAGGTTAAATTGGTAACACCTATTGTTAAAAAACATTAATCTACATAAAATACTAGTTAATAGGTTAAATTGGTAACACCTATTGTTAAAAAACATTAATCTACATAAAATACTAGTTAATAGGTTAAATTGGTAACATCTATTGTTAAAAAACATTAATCTACATAAAATACTAGTTAATAGGTTAAATTGGTAACATCTATTGTTAAAAAACATTAATCTACATAAAATACTAGTTAATAGGTTAAATTGGTAACACCTATTGTTAAAAAACATTAATCTACATAAAATACTAGTTAATAGGTTAAATTGGTAACACCTATTGTTAAAAAACATTAATCTACATAAAATACTAGTTAATTAGTATTAGCCATTGTTAAATAATAAAAATATATAATAATTTTTAAATATTTAGTTATTTAAAAAGCCCCTAAAAGTATTTCTATTAATACTTTTAAGGGCTTTATCATATTATTATAATAGATGGAATTAGTTAATAGCTCAAATTAGTATTAGCCATTGTTAAATAATAATAATATATAATTTTTAAATATTTAGTTATTTAAAAAGCCCTCAAAAGTATTACTAATAATACTTTTAAGGGCTTTATCATATTATTATAATAGATGGAATTAGTTAATAGCTCAAATTAGTATTAGCCATTGTTAAATAATAATAATATATAATAATTTTTAAATATTTAGTTATTTAAAAAGCCCTCAAAAGTATTACTAATAATACTTTTAAGGGCTTTAACATATTAATTCGGAGAATAAAAAAAATTTGATAAAAAAAGCCCTCAGTAATTAAACTGAAAGCTAAATATTTTAAAATTTTTTAAAAAAAATCTCCCTCCTCAAATATTAATAAAATATTATTTTTGAACTGATTTAAAAAAAACTCAGTAATTAAACTGAAGGGTAATTCCATAATTCATAATTGGTAATCCATAATTGGTGATTCCATCCTTCTTGACAATCTTCCTAGTCGATCATAGGTGCCCTCTCGGAAAAAAAAAAAAAAAAAAAAAAAAAAAAAATCACAACGGACAAGACACTATATTCGTAGGAGTAAGGTCTTTTAGTCAAGCCCCCTTAGCACGTTGAATGCCCATTTGGCGAAGCGCTTAAAGTGGTTGAAGCACTCCTCATTCAGAAGAACTCGATCATACGCCCATTGTCCATTATTAGTGTAAATCCCCCATGCCCTAGGATCCCGTCTTTCGGCGTATTTGGGGCATACTTTGATAATGTGCTCCCAATCTTCGACAGACCCGCACCATCTACATGCGTCACTATCCGCGAGTCCCCTGGATTGAAGGAATGCACCTAATGTACCATGTCCAGTCAACAAGAAGCAGGTCTCAAGACTGAAGTTGACCCATGTTAAACCCGCGGCCACACGTACATCCGGCAGAAACTTGTACGTGACCCTTCCATTGACTGAGGCAGACCACCTAGTCTGCCATGCATCCATGGCTCTCGCCTCTGCAACCTCCAAGATGGTCCATTCATCAAGTCCTTCCACCCCACGTACGAGATCTGTGTCCTCCAATGGCACTCCCAATCGCATTTTGGACTTAACAGCCCTTAACATGACCTCAATATCCCAAGGCAAGGTGCCCATCAATATCTGAAGAGCCTCCGTTGACACGGTCCTACATACCGGAAGGCAGGCATATAATACCCGTCTCTGCATCCTGTTCAGCCTTGTACGAGCATATTCATGTTTGCAGATGTTGTACCAGATGACGGAGCCATAAAATACAACCGCCATGAAGAGACTACGATATATAAGTAGCATTGTCGCATGTGTAAGACCCCATTCACGCCTGAAAATACCCCATTCCAAATGATCGAAGGCGCCCCTGAAGTCGACGAACACACCAAGTAAATACTTGTGTTCGCAATGCTCGGTGAATCTTAGTACCTCGGTCCATGCACTTTCAGTAGACCTGCCACGGGTAAAACCATGTTGACCAGTGTTGGCCGTCCGATCCGTGATATAGGAAAGGCGCTGCACCATCAGACGCTCGAGAACCTTGCCGAAAGTAGAGATCAAACAGATGGGCCGATACGATTCAGGGGAGGAACGATCTCTATCTGG
The DNA here is from genome assembly GCA_035578155.1 of Brachynemurus nebulosus. NCBI lineage: Eukaryota > Metazoa > Arthropoda > Insecta > Neuroptera > Myrmeleontidae > Brachynemurus > Brachynemurus nebulosus. The sequence continues at coordinate 13,783,870 of JAPWDM010000015.1, forward strand.
TGACTTCAGCAAAGGAATAAGTCTGGCCTCCTTCCAGACACTTGGGAAGACGCCGGACTGAAGACAGTCGTCTAATAGGTTTTTAATATACGCAGGTGCAACTCTCCAGACGACTTGCAGCATCTCCGTACTGACTCCATCAACGCCAGTGGCTTTCTTACGTTTGTTGCGACGCACAGCCAGGTCCACTTCCTCGAAGTTGAACTCTCCATCATGTAGAGTAATGGGAGGTCTATGTATTTCCTGATTCGCCGGTGGAAAGAATGTTTCAAGTAGGACCCTGATACTGTCGTCCCAGGACTCAGTGTATCGAGTGACCGATTTGACCACAACGGCATATGATTTTTTGGTGGTAGTAACACCTATTTAATCTATGGTTGGAATATATGATAGTATATAATACGCACTCCTCACCACTCTTTGAATGCCTATCAACTGATCTGATAACAACTACCCATGTAGGTATGTCTATTATATACTGTATACGATGAGAATGAACAATATAGGAGCACCCACTAGTGAGTACTGTAGTACTACAGGTAGAGGCTGCGCCCCAAAAATATATTACTAGAATGGGAGATGGAAGTTCCAGCAATAAGAATATAATGTCAAATAGGAGTCTCAGTTACAGAATAATACAGTCAGATGTGCACCACTCCGAAAAACCGCGACGATGTGGACCGATAACCGAGACGATACAGGTGGAAGTGAAATGTGAGTTAGATTTCAATGTCCAATTGGTACCACCAACAGGGTGGATGCCCCAAAAATATTGTTAGGAGCCGATAGCTGAGGGTTCCCTTTATAATATTTCAAAGTTAGATATCCGTCAAAGACGTAAAACCGTACTGATGTAAACCGATAACAATATCGAAACGTTCCACTGTACACTAAAACTAGATACACTGACGTCTATATAACACAACGCGGGCTTGTATGGTGGAGTCAAGGGCCCTACTCAGATTGTCAAATCACTACAAACTACTTAAACTAATAAAAGAAGAGTTCTTACGTCCATATAAGTAGAAAACACAACAGATAGCACTTAAAATTAAATAATACACTAATTTAAATTAAAATTTAATTAAAATAACCCTAAAGTAACCACAAAATATTACGACTGTCAATTTGAGGTATAACCTAGCAACACTAAATAGAATTTAACTTAGAATAAATAGGATTTTCCAGTAAATTATTCGAGAAAACAATCACAATTACAATATCTTTATCAAAAGCTTAACAATTAATTTAAAATAAGTTCTGAAATCACCAATTATAACAATCGCGCAGGTTATGTCATACACAACAATGCATCAGAGTAACAGTTGAGCACGTCCGTACTGTAACACGGCCTAGCGATGAGTCAGTAGATAGGGACAGAGAGAATCTCGTTAATCCATTCATGCGCGTCACTAATTAGATGACGAGGCATTTGGCTATTTTACTAGACGCTATGCGTCAACTTAGCGTAGGTCGCGACCCGTAACAACGGGCTGGTGGGCGTATGCGACCCATATCGCCTTCGCACGCACCAACCCTAACAAATATCATCCAATTACTGACGGCATGAACGGATTACGGGACGGAAGTGCTTCGATCTTGGCCGGCCGTCAACCGTTACCGCGGGGAGCCACGTGGAGGCGCCATACACTTCCGTCCAGGCTTGGTGTTTGCACATTCAACCTAGCTGCAATGTCTGTTGACGGACAGGCCTAGGTTCGGGCAGAATATGCAAACAAAGGAACAAAGTCGGTACCGAATTTTCAACCCAGCTAAAACAAAGTTAAAAGTGTTTAAAACTAAGACTAAAACCAAGACCCACCTCTATAGGGGGTGGGCGACCAATAAAAACGATGGATGAAAGATGAGTGGGGCAATGCTATCACAATAGTTTCTGCTAACCTCAATCCGAACAAGCTATAGCGACAGAGGGCTGGGCAATTTGGTCAACGATTAAAAGCCGATGCGGAGTCCGGTACCACAATTGTACACTATAACTAGTATAGCGACGTGTGGCCCTTATCCTTAAAATATAATGCAATCTATCAACTTCAGACCGAGCCTACCTCTAGGGTAGGAGGCCGAGTGATTTGGTCAGTGATGCTAAAATTTCGGCGAAGCGGTAAAACCTATTAAAAAGGTAGTACCCTTTTAATCTATTACCTCAAACCCGAGTGTCTAACTTGATGAACGGGCAGCTTGGTCAATGGTTTAAAATACATTACCCCGGTGATAAAATGAATGGATTAAAATACGATTCACTATGAATCGTAAGGTTAAAAACACAACTAAATTTAAAAAAGTACCTCGAGTGAGGTACGAATAAAATGTTGGGTACCGACCGACCTATGGTGGGACCCCTGGCGGTGCCGGGTCCCGGGGAGCGTCGTAGTCCATAAAGGCATGGTATATTTCTATTGAGCAACGGAACGCAATTAATGACATGGTTAGGAGGGTCTTTCTGTCCGTAATGCCCAATTGGGAGAGTGTCTCTATGGTATGCTTGGGCAGGGCTCCCCTAGTCCCGAAGACTAATGGTAGAACTGTCCCTGTTTCTGCACCAAGCTTTTCACAAAGATGCGGAATTAAGTGCTTGTATTTATCTATCTTTTCTTGCCGACCGGTTTCAATGAGATTTCCATCCTCGTGGCGGACGGTAACGTCGACCACGAAGACCCGAGCCCCGCTCTTTACCACGAGGTCCGGTTTGAAAATCCCATTTACTTCCAGCCTTGGCTCTCTCGTTAATTCCGCATCTTTTAGCCGCTTGACTCTCTCCTCCACCAAGTCAAGAAGCTCGTCGTGGCGGCGGATCCTGGCCTGTTTATTAAAACTGCATTGTCCAAGTATATGCCCCAATGTCTCTGGTTTGTCTTTGCATTTTCTACACATTGGATCCGCCTGGGGGTGCGCTCGCCTTAATGAAGTTCTGTTCGCTGCCACATCAGCTCGCAGTTTAAAAGCGGTAATATACCTATTGGGCTTCATTAAGGTGGGTTGGTAGAATAGCGCATTGGAGATGGGGCTGTCTTCGAAGTGTTTAGTAGCTTTCCCCATCGTCGTTTCCCCCCATTTTCGTAGCTCTTGCTTCTTCAATACTTTCTTATATTTTATAATTTCTTTAACGTCGTTTACCGGCCAGTTAAGGCGCATTGCGCGGGCCAGGCTCGTTAATCTGCCCGAGAGTCCCGAGCTGGCCCCAAGAGCTACGATAGCAGGGTCCGGGTTATTGAGAAATTTATAACCCGCCACCAAACTAGATAACGCGGCCACTGTTTCTAGCTTGGGGAATCCCATACCTCCATCCCTCTTGGCACTATAGATAAGACCATCGCATGTGGACGATGGCAAGTGCATAATATCTTTGACTGCCACCCGCAGATCCTGATCTATGGATCTTAGAGTAGTTGCGGGGGCAACCCCAAGGACCAAGGGGAAGAGGTAATGTGGTATGAGATAGGTGGATATAAGATCTACCTTCTGGTGCGGCTTCAGATTTAATCTTTTAACTCTTCGAATTGTTTCATATATGTTGTTTTTAATAGATTTGATATTTATGCCAGACCATGGCGAAATTTTGGCTCCAAGGTAGTCTAACGTTGATTCCGGCCCTGCATACGGAATCAACTCTCCATTAATATCCAATCCAGGATCCTTGATACACCAAGAGCGCTTCACCGGTGTAATATGAAACGCCCGGCACTTGGTGGGAGACAAGTCCATCTGGAGGTTGCCAAAGAACTGGTATGTTTTGTTTAATAAGTGCTTTGCATCATTCACGGTATCAGCGAATAATACCAGGTCATCGGCAAAGGCAATGCATGATAATTTGTTTTCTCCAGATATGGTGTATCCTGGATTAAACTAAGAGAGTCATAGTTACTCCCGCCGTTTACCCGCGCTTGCTTGAATTTCTTCACGTTCACATTCAGAGCACTGGGCAGAAATCACATTGCGTCAACACCCGCTGGGCCATCGCAATGCTTTGTTTTAATTAGACAGTCGGATTCTCCTAGTCCGTGCCAGTTCTGAGTTAACCGTTAAATGGCGGCCGAAGAGAACATTTACGCATATATATTTTTCATTTTAATATAATATAATTAAATAAATAAAAATATAAATATAAAAATTATTATGATATATATGTTGAGTAAAGTCTCGCAGCAAGAAAGTTCCGTAGGTGGCCAAGGCACGGGACCGAGTTCGGATCCACAAAACATATACCCAAAACTAATTCATTAAATAGCATACAAGTAAATAATAATTTAAAAAATTTTCAATAATTACATAGATATGTAAAGTATTTTTCGAACAAATCAAAAAAAACTTTTAATGAAATTATTATAAATAAATCATATTTAGTTTTATTATATAAATAATGCAGCCTTTGTATATAAAAATTTTATCCATCATTTTACATAAATGATTATTATCAAATATATATTAAATCCCCAAATATTCATTTATTATACACATAATAACTAATTACTTAGAAAATTATGTAATTTATAAATTATTCTTATGGAGTACATATTAATAAAATAACAAAAATAAAAAATCAGATTTTTATATATCAGTACTGTACCATACAATAATTAAATATAATTACAAATAAAATCGATTTTTCCAATAATTGTTCTATATAATACATAAATACACACATTATAATTATTTATTATTTTAATAAATAAAATTTACAAAACATATGTATAACATTTAGTAGGTAATATGGTATTACCTCACCCAGGCCCGGCACGTTAGCCATAACCTACATCCCAATCAAGCCCGACACGCCCCGGTCCTCAGAGCCAATCCTTATCCCGAAGTTACGGATCTAATTTGCCGACTTCCCTTACCTACATTATTCTATCGACTAGAGGCTCTTCACCTTGGAGACCTGCTGCGGATATGGGTACGAACCGGCGCGACACCTCCACGTGGCCCTCACCTGGATTTTCAAGGTCCGAGGGAATGATCCAGACACCGCCGCAACTGCGGTGCTCTTCGCGTTCCAAACCCTATCGCCCTGCTAGAGGATTCCAGGGAACTCGAACGCTCATGCAGAAAAGAAAACTCTTCCTGGATCTTCCGACGGCGTCTCCAGGCCTCTTTGGGTTACCCCGACGAACACTCATATACACATATATAATGTGAATGAGGGCCCGACTTATATACGGTTCCGCTGCCGGGTACCGGAATAGGAACCGGTTTCCCTTTCGCCCAATGGATGTAATTATTTATTATTTATTTATTTATTTTATAAAATTTTATTATTTTAAATAATAATTATTTATAAAAATAATTATATAATTTATTAAAACACATCAACATTAACATCGGTTTTCACCTAGGGCTTAGGATCGACTGACTCGTGTGCAACGGCTGTTCACACGAAACCCTTCTCCACGTCAGTCCTCCAGGGCCTCGCTAGAGTATTTGCTACTACCACCAAGATCTGCACCGATGGCGGCTCCAGACAGCCTCACGGCCAATCCTTCCGCGCACACCATCGCGACCCTCCTACTCGTCAAGTTTTCATGATATTTAAAAATTTTTATAAAAATAATAAATATCTATAATAACAATTGACGATAGAGTATAAGCACGACGCTTCAGCGCCATCCATTTTCAGGGCTAGTTGCTTCGGCAGGTGAGTTGTTACACACTCCTTAGCGGATTCCGACTTCCATGACCACCGTCCTGCTGTCTTAAGCAACCAACACCTTTCATGGTATCCCATAAGCGTCGATTTTGGCGCTTTAACTCTATGTTTGGTTCATCCCACAGCGCCAGTTCTGCTTACCAAAAGTGGCCCACTTGGCATTCTGATCCATAAATATTATCTTAATTAAAAATATTATTCTCATAGCTTCACATATATATAAAATTAAAAATAAAATCAATATATGATTTTAAGCAAGCTAGAGATCTCACCCATTTAAAGTTTGAGAATAGGTTGAGGTCGTTTCGGCCCCAAGGCCTCTAATCATTCGCTTTACCGGATGAGACTCGTTGAATGATGAACGCCAGCTATCCTGAGGGAAACTTCGGAGGGAACCAGCTACTAGATGGTTCGATTAGTCTTTCGCCCCTATACCCAGTTCCGACGATCGATTTGCACGTCAGAATCGCTACGGACCTCCATCAGGGTTTCCCCTGACTTCGTCCTGACTAGGCATAGTTCACCATCTTTCGGGTCCCAGCGTGTACGCTCTAGGTGCACCTTTATTCATAATAAAAATTATAAAAAAATTATAAGAATAATATAAGATGCCCTGGGAGTGCGATATTTAATACATAATAAAAATATATCCTCCCTCAAATTTATAATAAAAAAAATAAAAATTTTTTTTAAAAAAATTATTTTACTTTCATTTCGCCTTTGGGTTTCATAAAATTTATTAATATTTCGATGAAAAAATATTTTATTCCCAATGACTTGCGCACATGCTAGACTCCTTGGTCCGTGTTTCAAGACGGGTCCTGAAAGTACCCAAAGCTATAGCGTCGCTGACAAAAAGATTATTGTTCAAATTAATACCTAAAAACTGACAGTAATATGGTATGATTTATTGGTATAAAAACCAAATAAAATCATATGTTTTATTAAGAAATATAAAAAACCTAATAAAACCCATATATACTCGTTTTAGGTAATGAACGTGTAAAAAAAAAAAAAATTTACACTTAATCTTATATTATGAATATTTATACCGTCAAACAATTAATTAGATAATATAGGCATATATTATATAAATAAATAAAAATTTATAATATAATATACAATGCACAAAAATATTTCATAAATCAATATTTAACGGGTCGCGACGTCCTACAAGATGAGAAGTGCATACCTCGTTATTATACACAACATATAGTAGTGCAATAATTTTATAAATTATAAATATACCATAAAAAATTATAATATATAATAATAATAAATTTTGTCACTAACAAATACAAGTTGGTTAATATACGATAAAAAGTAAATGAATCTCATCTTTCGACCTTTCGGGTTTTTCAGGTTTACCCCTGAACGGTTTTACGTACTCTTGAACTCTCTCTTCAAAGTTCTTTTCAACTTTCCCTCACGGTACTTGTTCGCTATCGGTCTCGTGGTTATATTTAGCCTTAGATGGAGTTTACCACCCACTTAGAGCTGCACTCTCAAGCAACCCGACTCTAAGGAGAGATCCACCTGTTATTCAGTATATAGTCACTACGGGCCTGGCACCCTCTCTGGGTATATGGCCCCATTCAAGATGGACTTGGACTTATTACATAAAATAACAGGTTATATAAAAAATTATGGATCCTCCCAAACACTACATTCCCCGAATGACCATTTTTATTTAGCCATGGGGTTCAGTGATGGGCTTTTCCCTGTTCGCTCGCCGCTACTAAGGGAATCCTAGTTAGTTTCTTTTCCTCCGCTTAATAATATGCTTAAATTCAGCGGGTAATCTCACCTACTCTGAGGTCGCAATTATAAAAATAAATAAAATAAAAAATAATTTTTTAATATTTTGTTAATAAATATAAAAATTTTTATTTTTGGAAAAATAAAAACACTATTAGTAATTAATTAAAACCAAAAAATTTTATCTCATGTTTTTATATTAAATTTTAAATATTATTATTTAATATTTATATGAAAATTAATAAGAAATAAATTATTTCGTTATTTCATATTTTCATAAAATAAAAATAATTCGATATTTTAAAACACATATTTACATGAATAATTTTTGGTTTTCATTACTATATGTGTTTAATTTTTTTTCCAATATTTTTATATTTTTAGAAAATATCTTTTCTTTTTTATTAAATTAAAATGATGTGATGTATTATTTGGATTTTCTTATTCTTACATTTTATTTTATAATATATATAAAAAAATATATTTTATAATTAGTAAGATATAGAAAAATAATATTAAAAATACATACATTAAAAACATCATATAATTTAGAATGACGTATAAATTAAAAAAATACACGAACATTCATTTTATTATTCATAAGATATATATTTTAAAAATATATATCCTTTATTAAAAATAATCTTTTATTATTGTATACGACCCTCAGCCAGGTGTGGTCCGGGAACAGTATCCAAGGACCGCAATGTGCGTTCGAAATGTCGATGTTCATGTGTCCTGCAGTTCACAAGTTGACGCGCAATTAGCTGCGTTCTTCATCGACCCACGAGCCAAGTGATCCACCGTTCAGGGTAATCTTTATATTATTAAATTTTAAAAAATATTTATATTAAATAAAAATTTATACTTTTTTTATTATTATAAAATAATAATAAAAAGACTGCAATAAAAAAAAACAATTTTTTATTGACTTACATTTGTATAAAAGAATAAATAATAATATTTAATAAAATTTTATTAGATAC
>JAPWDM010000015.1:13794775-13799775 GCA_035578155.1 Brachynemurus nebulosus
CGATCAGCTAAAAGTTATTCAGAGTCACCAAATTATTACGATGCACATATATTAAATATATATATGAAATTATAAAAAAACATAAAATATATTATAAAAATATGTTAACATCGATTGGTTTTGATCTAATAAAAGCATTCCTTCCATCTCTGGTCGGAACTCTGTTTGCATGTATTAGCTCTAGAATTACCACAGTTATCCAAGTAAATGTATGTACGATCTAAGGAACCATAACTGATATAATGAGCCTTTCGCGGTTTCACCTTAATATGGCTTGTACTGAGACATGCATCGCTTAATCTTTGAGACAAGCATATGACTACTGGCAGGATCAACCAGGGAACTGTATGTTCCAAACTTAATAAAATTATTCCAATTTTAAAAAAAAAGAAATATTTTAAAAAGTTTTTCATTTATTAATCAGTATGAAATTTCTTTATAAACTGATATAAACATATAAAAATTATAACAAAAATTGAAATAAAAATAAATTTATTTCTTTTGTTTCTTTTTATATAAAAAATATTTTCTAAAATTTTTAATATTTAAAAAAATAAAAAAAATTCTTTTTTGAAAATATTCATATTTGAATAAAAACTATTACCATATATTTTAAGTAATATAGTTTTATTGAAATAATTCAAACATTTGCTCATAACTCTTCGCTAGATTGTATGCGACAATTTTTAAATATATAAAATATATATTTATTTAACGTTCGAATAACACACTTCATTCGCGCTTGGTATGTAGTGAGTTTCTGCATTATAAATTTATTAAAAAATTTATTTTATAAAATTGTTTGTCCACATAAGAGCCTAAGGCTTAACACCTATAGCCCATGGACTTGCTTTGACATAATATAGGATAATATTAAAAAAATTATAAAAATTATATATAAATGATTTTGGGTTAATAAAAATATATGTGAATTATTAATAAAAATCATAAAAATTTTTAATAAATAAAAACACATATTTTTTTTTAATACCAAAACACTTACTTTATATATTTTCATAATTTTTCGATGAAGTACCTTTACGATGTTACTGTAGTAAATAAAAATTATTTGAAAATATCAACTTAACAAAAAATAATATTTTCAAAAGAACAGCACTTAGTCAAAAAAAAACTATTAATGTAATGCTCTTACACACATACATAATAGCTATATATACTTTGACCGAACCGTTCACAACGTTTAAGTCAACTACACACATCGATATTTAAAAAGGTACCATCATCATATATAAGTTTTGGATTTTGCTGCGTGGTAAATTTTACTTTTTTTTTATATTTTTTTGTTTTAATTTATTATAAAAATGATAAAAACTATAAAATATATAATTATTAATGAAGTTTTTTAAAGTTTATATTAAAATATAAGAATTTTTTTTTTATATTTTTCATTTTTTTTCAATTTTTTTGAGTTTTTATATAGATATAGGTAATACTACATACAACCTAGTAGAGTAACAACACATATCGTATGATATTTGTACCTAATATAAACTAGGATGATTGTAACAACATCGCTTAGATACAAAATAAATGTATATTTGAACTTAGAAAAATTTTTACACATTAATAATAAATGAAACAAATTCTTTAAAAATTCATCTAAATTAAAACTTTTTTTTCAAAACATTATGAATTTTGTTAAACAAACGAATATAGATTTGCTTTTTATATATAAAATTGATAGTTTTGGAGAAAATTTCTATTTTGTTATTTATAATGTACGTTATAAACAACTTTTATGAAAAGTATAAAAAATCAAAAAATACATTCTCATATACGAAGATTTTAATAATTTTACTTACATTACGTTAAAATATTTACACTAACTTGACTTACGTTTACGTATTTACAAATTTCGTATCCATTTGTAGTTTAGGTGTACAATATTCATACTATATCACAAGAATAAAATCACAAAAAATTCATATATTTCAAAAATTTTTTTTCAAAACATGATGGATTTTGTTAAAATAAACGAATGTAGATTTGTTTTTTATACATAAAATTGATAGTTTAGGAGAAAATTAACATTTTGTTATTTATAATGTACGTTATAAACAACTTTTATGAAAAGTATAAAAAATCAAAAAATACATTCTCATATACGAAGATTTCAATATTTTTACTTACATTACGTTAAAATATGTACACTAACTTGATTTACGTTTACGTATTTACAAATTTTAATATCCATTTGTATTTTAGGTGTACAATATTCATACTATATTAGAAGAATCAAATCACAAAAAAATTCATATATTTCAAAACTTTTTTTTCAAAACATGATGAATTTTGTTAAAACAAACGAATGTAGATTAGTTTTTTATACATAAAATTGATAGTTCAGGAGAAAATTAACATTTTGTTATTTATAATGTACGTTATAAACAACTTTTATGAAAAGTATAAAAAATCAAAAAATACATTCTCATATACGAAGATTTCAATATTTTTACTTACATTACGTTAAAATATGTACACTAACTTGATTTACGTTTACGTATTTACAAATTTAATATCCATTTGTATTTTAGGTATACAATATTCATACTATATTAGAAGAATCAAAATCACAAAAAATTCATATATTTCAAAACTTTTTTTTCAAGACATGATGAATTTTGTTAAAACAAACGAATGTAGATTTGTTTTTTATACAAAAAATTGATAGTTTAGGAGAAAATTAACATTTTGTTATTTATAATGTACGTTATAAACAACTTTTATGAAAAGTATAAAAAATCAAAAAATACATTCTCATATGCGAAGATTTCAATATTTTTACTTACATTACGTTAAAATATGTACACTGACTTGACTTACGTTTACGTATTTACAAATTTCGTATCCATTTGTATTTTATGTGTACAATATTCATACTATATAAGAAGAACCAAAATCACAAAAAATTCAATATTTTAAAACTTTTTTTTAAAACATGATGAATTTTGTTAAAACAAACGAATATACATTTGTTTTTTATATATAAATTGATAGTTTTGGAGAAAATTTCTATTTTGTTATTTATAATGTACGTTATAAACAACTTTATCAAAAGTATAAAAAAATCAAAAAATACATTCTCATATTCGAAGATTTCAATATATTTACTTACATTACGTTAAAATATGTACACTAACTTGACTTACGTTTACGTATTTACAAATTTCGTATCCATTTGTATTTTATGTGTACAATATTAATACTATATCAGAAGAACCAAAATCACAAAAAATTCATATATTTTAAAACTTTTTTTTTTAAATTATGTTTTATCCTGTCAAAAGAAACACAACACGGTTTATTTTTGATATTTAAAGTTTATAGTTTTGGAGAAAATTTAAGTATTGTTAAAACAAGTGTACGTTATAAACACTTTTATTAATAGTTGAAAAAAAATCATAAAAATATATTCTCATATAGGAAGATTTCAATATTCTTAATTACAGTACGTTTAAATATGTACACTGACTTGACTTACGTTTACGTATTTTTAGGTATTTATCCAGTTGTTTTTAATTTTTTATCCATTTGTACTTTACGTGTACAAAATGCATACTATATCAGTAGATACAAAATCACAATTAATTTGTAAGTCTTAAAACGTTTATTTTTTTTTTTTTTTTAATTATGATTTATCTTGTCAAAAGAAATCAATTTTAATTCTATATGTACAATATTTTTAAAGTATCATTGTTTTACATTCTCGTATATAGGTATTGATTATTTTTATTAGAATTCATTAAAAAATTTAACATACAGTTAACTTTCGTCTATATATTTACAAATAGCTTATCCATAATCAGACAACGACGTATACCATGTTGAAAACACCGGTTCTCGTTCGATCACCGAAGTTAAGCAACATCGGGCATGGTAAGTACTTTCGTGGGTGACCAGTTACGGAACGCCATGTGTTGTTGTCAATAATTTTTCTTTTTTTACATCTATAAGTAATTGATTAAAGTAATTAATCAGTTTGTGTACGCTGCTTCGGAATTCAATATTCAATATCCAATATTTAATAAATTATAAACAAATCCAAACTAATCAAATCCAACATAAGACCTATCATATAATAATAGGCAAAATTAGCTAACAGGTTAAATTAGTGACACTTATCGTTAAGTAAAATTAATCTACATAAAATACTAGCTAATAGGTTAAATTGGTAACACTTATTGTTAAAAAACATTAATCTACATAAAATGCTAGTTAATAGGTTAAATTGGTAACACCTATTGTTAAAAAACATTAATCTACATAAAATACTAGTTAATAGGTTAAATTGGTAACACCTATTGTTAAAAAACATTAATCTACATAAAAATACCTAGTTAATAGGTTAAATTGGTAACACCTATTGTTAAAAAACATTAATCTACATAAAATACTAGTTAATAGGTTAAATTGGTAACACCTATTGTTAAAAAACATTAATCTACATAAAATACTAGTTAATAGGTTAAATTGGTAACACCTATTGTTAAAAAACATTAATCTACATAAAATACTAGTTAATAGGTTAAATTGGTAACACCTATTGTTAAAAAACATTAATCTACATAAAATACTAGTTAATAGTTAAATTGGTAACACCTATTGTTAAAAAACATTAATCTACATAAAATACTAGTTAATAGGTTAAATTGGTAACACCTATTGCTAAAAAACATTAATCTACATAAAATACTAGTTAATAGGTTAAATTGGTAACACCTATTGTTAAAAAACATTAATCTACATAAAATACTAGTTAATAGGTTAAATTGGTAACACCTATTGTTAAAAAACATTAATCTACATAAAATACTAGTTAATAGGTTAAATTGGTAACATCTATTGTTAAAAAACATTAATCTACATAAAATACTAGTTAATAGGTTAAATTGGTAACACCTATTGTTAAAAAAACATTAATCTACATAAAATACTAGTTAATAGGTTAAATTGGTAACACCTATTGTTAAAAACATTAA
>JAPWDM010000015.1:13804775-13819775 GCA_035578155.1 Brachynemurus nebulosus
ACAACATCGCTTAGATACAAAATAAATGTATATTTGAAACTTTGAAAAATTTTTACACATTAATAATAAATGAAACAAATTCTTTAAAAATTCATCTAAATTAAAACTTTTTTTTTCAAAACATGATGAATTTTGTTAAAACAAACGAATGTAGATTAGTTTTTTATACATAAAATTGATAGTTTAGGAGAAAATTAACATTTTGTTATTTATAATGTACGTTATAAACAACTTTTATGAAAAGTATAAAAAATCAAAAAATACATTCTCATACACGAAGATTTCAATATTTTTACTTACATTACGTTAAAATATGTACACTAACTTGATTTACGTCTACGTATTTACAAATTTAATATCCATTTGTATTTTAGGTGTACAATATTCATACTATATTAGAAGAACCAAAATCACAAAAAATTCATATATTTCAAAACTTTTTTCTCAAAACAGGATGAATTTTGTTAAAACAAACGAATGTAGATTAGTTTTTTATACATAAAATTGATAGTTTAGGAGAAAATTAACATTTTGTTATTTATAATGTACGTTATAAAACAACTTTTATGAAAAGTATAGAAAAATCAAAAAATACATTCTCATATACGAAGATTTTCAATATTTTTACTTACACTACGTTAAAATATTTACACTAACTTGACTTACGTTTACGTATTTACAAATTTCGTATCCATCTGTATTTTAGGTGTACAATATTCATACTATATCACAAGAGTAAAAATCACAAAAAATTCATTATATTTCAAAATTTTTTTCAAAACATGATGAATTTTGTTAAAATAAACGAATGTAGATTTGTTTTTTATACATAAAATTGATAGTTTAGGAGAAAATTAACATTTTGTTATTTATAATGTACGTTATAAACAACTCTTATGAAAAGTATAAAAAATCAAAAAATACATTCTCATATACGAAGATTTCAATATTTTTACTTACATTACGTTAAAATATGTACACTAACTTGATTTACGTTTACGTATTTACAAATTTCGTATCCATTTGTATTTTAGGTGTACAATATTCATACTATATCAGAAGAATCAAAATCACAAAAAATGCATATTTTTCAAAATTTTTTTTCAAAACATGATGAATTTTGTTAAAATAAACGAATGTAGATTTGTTTTTTAATACATAAATTGATAGTTTACGAGAGAAATTAACATTTTGTTATTTATAATGTACGTTATAAACAACTTTTATGAAAAGTAAAAAATCAAAAAATACATTCTCATATACGAAGATTTCAATATTTTTACTTACATTACGTTAAAATATGTACACTAACTTGATTTACGTTTACGTATTTACAAATTTAATATCCATTTGTATTTTAGGTGTACAATATTCATACTATATTAGAAGAACCAAAATCACAAAAAATTCATATATTTCAAAACTTTTTTTTTCAAAACAGGATGAATTTTGTTAAAACAAACGAATGTAGATTAGTTTTTTATACATAAAATTGATAGTTTAGGAGAAAATTAACATTTTGTTATTTATAATGTACGTTATAAACAACTTTTATGAAAAGTATAGAAAATCAAAAAATACATTCTCATATACGAAGATTTCAATATTTTTACTTACATTACGTTAAAATATGTACACTAACTTGATTTACGTTTACGTATTTACAAATTTAATATCCATTTGTATTTTAGGTGTACAATATTCATACTATATTAGAGGAACCAAAATCACAAAAAATTCATATATTTCAAAATTTTTTTTCAAAACATGATGAATTTTGTTAAAATAAACGAATGTAGATTTGTTTTTTTATACATAAAATTGATAGTTTAGGAGAAAATTAACATTTTGTTATTTATAATGTACGTTATAAACAACTTTTATGAAAAGTATAGAAAATCAAAAAATACATTCTCATATACGAAGATTTCAATATTTTTACATACACTACGTTAAAATATTTACACTAACTTGACTTACGTTTACGTATTTACAAATTTCGTATCCATTTTGTATTTTACGTGTACAATATTCATACTATATCACAAGAGTAAAAATCACAAAAAATTCATATATTTCAAAATTTTTTTTCAAAACATGATGAATTTTGTTAAAATAAACGAATGTAGATTTGTTTTTTATACATAAAATTGATAGTTTAGGAGAAAATTAACATTTTGTTATTTATAATGTACGTTATAAACAACTTTTATGAAAAGTATAAAAAATCAAAAACTACATTCTCATATACGAAGATTTCAATATTTTTACTTACATTACGTTAAAATATGTACAGTAACTTGATTTACGTTTACGTATTTACAAATTTCGTATCCATTTGTATTTTAGGTGTACAATATTCATACTATATCAGAAGAATCAAAATCACAAAAAATTCATATATTTCAAAATTTTTTTTCAAAACCTGATGAATTTTGTTAAAATAAACGAATGTAGATTAGTTTTTTATACATAAAATTGATAGTTTTGGAGAAAATTAACATTTTGTTATTTATAATGTACGTTATAAACAACTTTTATGAAAAGTATAAAAAATCAAAAAATACATTCTCATATACGAAGATTTCAATATTTTTACTTATATTACGTTAAAATATGTACACTAACTTGATTTACGTTTACGTATTTACAAATTTCGTATCCATTTGTATTTTAGGTGTACAGTATTCATACTATATCAGAAGAATCAAAATCACAAAAAATGCATATATTTCAAAATTTTTTTTCAAAACATGATGAATTTTGTTAAAATAAACGAATGTAGATTTGTTTTTTATACATAAAATTGATAGTTTACGAGAAAATTAACATTTTGTTATTTATAATGTAAGGTATAAACAACTTTTATGAAAAGTAAAAAATCAAAAAATACATTCTCATATACGAAGATTTCAATATTTTTACTTACATTACGTTAAAATATGTACACTAACTTGATTTACGTCTACGTATTTACAAATTTAATATCCATTTGTATTTTAGGTGTACAATATTCATACTATATTAGAAGAACCAAAATCACAAAAAATTCATTTATTTCAAAACTTTTTTTTCAAAACAGGATGAATTTTGTTAAAACAAACGAATGTAGATTAGTTTTTTATACATAAAATTGATAGTTTAGGAGAAAATTAACATTTTGTTATTTATAATGTACGTTATAAACAACTTTTATGAAAAGTATAGAAAATCAAAAAATACATTCTCATATACGAAGATTTCAATATTTTTACTTACACTACGTTAAAATATTTACACTAACTTGACTTACGTTTACGTATTTACAAATTTCGTATCCATTTGTATTTTAGGTGTACAATATTCATACTATATCACAAGAGTAAAAATCACAAAAAATTCATATATTTCAAAATTTTTTTTCAAAACATGATGAATTTTGTTAAAATAAACGAATGTAGATTTGTTTTTTATACATAAAATTGATAGTTTAGGAGAAAATTAACATTTTGTTATTTATAATGTACGTTATAAACAACTTTTATGAAAAGTATAAAAAATCAAAAAATACATTCTCATATACGAAGATTTCAATATTTTTACTTACATTACGTTAAAATATGTACACTAACTTGATTTACGTTTACGTATTTACAAATTTCGTATCCATTTGTATTTTAGGTGTACAATATTCATACTATATCACAAGAATCAAAATCACAAAAAATTCATATATTTCAAAATTTTTTTTCAAAACATGATGAATTTTGTTAAAATAAACGAATGTAGATTAGTTTTTTATACATAAAATTGATAGTTTTTAAGAGAAAATTAACATTTTGTTATTTATAATGTACGTTATAAACAACTTTTATGAAAAGTATAGAAAATCAAAAAATACATTCTCATATACGAAGATTTCAATATTTTTACTTACACTACGTTAAAATATTTACACTAACTTGACTTACGTTTACGTATTTACAAATTTCGTATCCATCTGTATTTTAGGTGTACAATATTAATACTATATCACAAGAGTAAAAATCACAAAAAATTCATATATTTCAAAATTTTTTTTCAAAACATGATGAATTTTGTTAAAATAAACGAATGTAGATTTGTTTTTTATACATAAAATTGATAGTTTACGAGAAAATTAACATTTTGTTATTTATAATGTACGTTATAAACAACTTTTATGAAAAGTAAAAAATCAAAAAATACGTTCTCATATACGAAGATTTCAATATTTTTACTTACATTACGTTAAAATATGTACACTAACTTGATTTACGTCTACGTATTTACAAATTTAATATCCATTTGTATTTTAGGTGTACAATATTCATACTATATTAGAAGAACCAAAATCACAAAAAATTCATATATTTCAAAACTTTTTTTTCAAAACAGGATGAATTTTGTTAAAACAAACGAATGTAGATTAGTTTTTTATACATAAAATTGACAGTTTAGGAGAAAATTAACATTTTGTTATTTATAATGTACGTTATAAACAACTTTTATGAAAAGTATAGAAAATCGAAAAATACATTCTCATATACGAAGATTTCAATATTTTTACTTACACTACGTTAAAATATTTACACTAACTTGACTTACGTTTACGTATTTACAAATTTCGTATCCATTTGTATTTTAGGTGTACAATATTCATACTATATCACAAGAGTAAAAATCACAAAAAATTCATATATTTCAAAATTTTTTTTCAAAACATGATGAATTTTGTTAAAATAAATGAATGTAGATTTATTTTTTATACATAAAATTGATAGTTTAGGAGAAAATTAACATTTTGTTATTTATAATGTACGTTATAAACAACTTGTATGAAAAGTATAAAAAATCAAAAAATACATTCTCATATACGAAGATTTCAATATTTTTACTTACATTACGTTAAAATATGTACACTAGCTTGATTTAGGTTTACGTATTTACAAATTTAATATCCATTTGTATTTTAGGTGTACAATATTCATACTATATTAGAAGAATCAAAATCACAAAAAATTCATATATTTCAAAATTTTTTTTCAAAACATGATGAATTTTGTTAAAACAAACGAATATAGATTTCCTTTTTATGTATAAAATTGATAGTTTTGGAGAAAATTTCTATTTTGTTATTTATAATGTACGTTATAAACTACTTTTATGAAAAGTATAAAAAATCAAAAAATACAATCTCATATACGAAGATTTCAATATTTTTACTTACATTACGTTAAAATATGTACACTAACTTGATTTAGTCTTTTATGTGGGGTAATTTTGACATGATTAATTTACCTCTCTAATGTGTTTAGTTGGAAAAGAGTGACTTATTTAAGTCTTTTATGTGGGGTAATTTTTACATGATCAATTTACCTCTCTAAAGTGTTTAGTTGGAAAAGAGTGACTTATTTAAGTCTTTTATGTGGGGTAATTTTTACATGATCAATTTACCTCTCTAATGTTTTTAGTTGGAAAAAAGTGACTTATTTATGTCTTTTGTGTGGGGTAATTTTCTACTAAGTAATTTAATCTACTTACCTCTGTTGTGTGTTTAGTTGGAAAAGTGTAGAATAATTGAGTCTGATAATTTGGTCATTTCTATTGAATGGGGTTATTTTTTCATGTTCATTTTACCTCAATATACCTCAATAAAAGTATTAGTTGAACAATAACGGTAAAAATATTTTTTAATTTAAATAATTATTCTTATTATAATATGTAATTGAAGCGATTACTATAAGAATTTTATCTAATATTATCATTTTCCTATTCTTCCTATACTAATTTCAGTTGATGCTATTCAAATTTTCCCAAAAAATTGCCCAACTAACCCCGGTCTACCCTACTTACCTCTGTTGTGTGTTTAGTTGGAAAAGTGTAGAATAATTGAGTCTGATAATTTGGTCATTTCTATTGAATGGGGTTATTTTTTCATGTTCATTTTACCTCAATATACCTCAATAAAAGTATTAGTTGAACAATAACGGTAAAGATATTTTTTAATTTAAATAATTATTCTTATTATAATATGTAATTGAAGCGATTACTATAAGAATTTTATCTAATATTATCATTTTCCTATTCTTCCTATACTAATTTCAGTTGATGCTATTCAAATTTTCCCAAAAAATTGCCCAACTAACCCCGGTCTACCCTACTTACCTCTGTAGTGTGTTTAGTTGGAAAAGTGTAGATTAATTGAGTTTGATAATTTGGTCATTTCTATTGAATGGGGTTATTTTTTCATGTTCATTTTACCTCAATATACCTCAATAAAAGTATTAGTTGAACAATAACGGTAAAGATATTTTTTAATTTAAATAATTATTCTTATTATAATATGTAATTGAAGCGATTACTTTAAGAATTTTATCTAATATTATCATTTTCCTATTCTTCCTATACTAATTTCAGTTGATGCTATTAAAATTTTCCCAAAAAATTGCCCAACTGACCCCGATCTACCCTTTATAGTAACAATTTTTTAATACCAATAATCTTAAATTTAAAAAAAAATTACATCCATCTACACTAATAAATAAAAAATTGTTTTCAAGGGTAGACCGGGGTTATTTGGGCAATGAAATTTGTAAGAGGTAATTTGAGCAATACTTTATTTAATATGTTATGGAATATGCATAATTTTATTTAAATAAAAAGCATCGCTAATATTTGTTGTACTTTTATTTTTTAAATAAAACGCCGCGACGTTTTTTATTTTTGTTTTTCAGATTTGCAAGTATAAATAAGTTTATTTTTTTTAAATAAAAAGTAGCGACATTTTCAATTTTAAGCGACGTTATTAATTATATAACTCTTTTTTTGATTTGACTGGTTTTGGTGTTATATAAATCTTTCTTTTATATACAGAAGTTGTATTAATTTCGATACCATTTTCTCGCTGACCGACACGGTGAACACTACTGTTCAGTTTTTCATTGTTACTTAAAATTTTCTAGTGTATATTTTCAAAGTTATAATGGCATATAAAATTAATAATTTAAAATTAATAAATGAAGTTGAAAAGCGACCCATTATATGGGACACGCAAAGGATACATAGTGATATATATAACAGAAAATTGGCTTGGAATCAAATCATAAATTGTTTTTCCAACGAAGAAGTAAATTTTAATAACAAAAAAAAATTTGGAGAATTCTTACAGAAACGTTGGAAAAATATTAAGGACAGATATTTTGCAGTAATAAAACAAAAAAAATTAAATCCTGAAAAGAAAAAAAAACCATATAAATATGCAAATCAACTACAATTTTTAATTAAAAAAACGCAAAAATTAAATAAAAACGAAAATTTATTGGAAACGAAAAATAAAACGTTTAATGACGAAAATGAAAAATTTCTGTTATCTTTGTTGCCAACATTAAAAACATTTTCAGAAGATTTAAAGAAAAATTTAAAACTCGAAATAATGCAATTGATAGAAAAATATGATATAATTTCGAAAAATGAAAAACAGTCGTTATCAGTATCAGAAGATACCGTAGCTGAAAAAATAAAACCGCAGGAAATTTTATTACAATCGCCACCGAATTTTCAATCTAATATTTTACCAACTGAATCATCAGTACAAGTTCATTCACCAACTACAGAGCAACCGGAGTACATGTCTGTTGTTCGAACACCAATTAGTTCTACATCAACGGATTCAATTGATTCTTATTTATCCAATTTTTTTACTACAGAGTATACTGAATTTCCTTAACCCTTAACTGGTCTACTCACTTTTTGAAACATAAGTAGTCTACTGGAGTACAAAAGTTATTTTCTTAAATTATTTGTTAATCTGCTTTGAAAATAGAAAAATATTATTAAAAAAAAATACTATTATTAAAAATTTTCATGTGATCATAACATATTTTATTTAATCGTTTTCACAAATATTTTTCCTGGAAATATCTAGGAATATGAAATTAGAATTTAAATAGTAATAAAGTAAAAAAAAAAAAAAGAAATAGAATCGAAATATTAATTTAAAAATAAAATTGTATTTTTGTATTTTTGCATATTTGTAATTCAGTAGACCAATTAAGGGTTAAATTTATCACCGTGTCCGTCATCGATTGAATGGTCAAAATTTGTATCATTTATAAATAAGTAAGTACAAATTTTTTCATTAACAAAACTATGATTAAGATCTTCTTTTATTAAATTTTTGTTTTTTATTTCTTTTAGATATGAGAAATTATAAACGCAAAACCGAAAGAGGTCTTATATCTATGGAAACATTTAATGACGCCGCAAGAACAATAATTTTTGGGAACAAAAGTATAAATGCTGCTTCAAAGGAATTTAATATTAAACGTACGACGCTAACGCGTTATTTAACTAAATTGAAAGCATATAAAAATAAGGAAACGCAAGATTTACCGACAAATTGGTAACACCTATTGTTAAAAAACATTAATCTACATAAAATACTAGTTAATAGGTTAAATTGGTAACACCTATTGTTAAAAAATATTAATCTACATAAAATACTAGTTAATAGGTTAAATTGGTAACACCTATTGTTAAAAAACATTAATCTACATAAAATACTAGTTAATAGGTTAAATTGGTAACACCTATTGTTAAAAAACATTAATCTACATAAAATACTAGTTAATAGGTTAAATTGGTAACACCTATTGTTAAAAAACATTAATCTACATAAAATACTAGTTAATAGGTTAAATTGGTAACACCTATTGTTAAAAAACATTAATCTACATAAAATACTAGTTAATAGGTTAAATTGGTAACATCTATTGTTAAAAAACATTAATCTACATAAAATACTAGTTAATAGGTTAAATTGGTAACACCTATTGTTAAAAAACATTAATCTACATAAAATACTAGTTAATAGGTTAAATTGGTAACACCTATTGTTAAAAAACATTAATCTACATAAAATACTAGTTAATAGGTTAAATTGGTAACACCTATTGTTAAAAAACATTAATCTACATAAAATACTAGTTAATAGGTTAAATTGGTAACACCTATTGTTAAAAAACATTAATCTACATAAAATACTAGTTAATAGGTTAAATTGGTAACACCTATTGTTAAAAAACATTAATCTACATAAAATACTAGTTAATAGCTCAAACTAGTATTAGCCATTGTTAAATAATAAAAATATATAATAATTTTTAAATATTTAGTTATTTAAAAAGCCCCTAAAAGTATTTCTATTAATACTTTTAAGGGCTTTATCATATTATTATAATAGATGGAATTAGTTAATAGCTCAAATTAGTATTAGCCATTGTTAAATAATAATAATATATAATTTTTAAATATTTAGTTATTTAAAAAGCCCTCAAAAGTATTACTAATAATACTTTAAAGGGCTTTATCATATTATTATAATAGATGGAATTAGTTAATAGCTCAAATTAGTATTAGCCATTGTTAAATAATAATAATATATAATAATTTTTAAATATTTAGTTATTTAAAAAGCCCTCAAAAGTATTACTAATAATACTTTTAAGGGCTTTAACATATTAATTCGGAGAATAAAAAAAATTTGATAAAAAAAGCCCTCAGTAATTAAACTGAAGGCTAAATATTTTAAAATTTTTAAAAAAAAATCTCCCTCCTCAAATATTAATAAAATATTATTTTTGAACTGATTTAAAAAAAACTCAGTAATTAAACTGAAGGGTAATTCCATAATTCATAATTGGTAATCCATAATTGGTGATTCCATCCTTCTTAACAATCTTCCTAGTCGATCATAGGTGCCCTCTCGGAAAAAAAAAAAAAAAAAAAAAAAAAAAAAATCACAACGGACAAGACACTATATTCGTAGGAGTAAGGTCTTTTAGTCAAGCCCCCTTAGCACGTTGAATGCCCATTTGGCGAAGCGCTTGAAGTGGTTGAAGCACTCCTCATTCAGAAGAACTCGATCATACGCCCATTGTCCATTATTAGTGTAAATCCCCCATGCCCTAGGATCCCGTCTTTCGGCGTATTTGGGGCATACTTTGATAATGTGCTCCCAATCTTCGACAGACCCGCACCATCTACATGCGTCACTATCCGCGAGTCCCCTGGATTGAAGGAATGCACCTAATGTACCATGTCCAGTCAACAAGAAGCAGGTCTCAAGACTGAAGTTGACCCATGTTAAACCCGCGGCCACACGTACATCCGGCAAGGTGCCCATCAATATCTGAAGAGCCTCCGTTGACACGGTCCTACATACCGGAAGGCAGGCATATAATACCCGTCTCTGCATCCTGTTCAGCCTTGTACGAGCATATTCATGTTTGCAGATGTTGTACCAGATGACGGAGCCATAAAATACAACCGCCATGAAGAGACTACGATATATAAGTAGCATTGTCGCATGTGTAAGACCCCATTCACGCCTGAAAATTCTTGAAAAACAGCCAACCAGGGAGGAGATTTTCTGGTCCAGAAATTGTAGATGTCCCTTAAAGCGTAGGCCTTCCCCAACGGTGATCCCAAGATATTTAACCTCCTCCACGTAACGAACAGGCCGCTGGTTAAGTCTGACGCTAGGACGTCGGAACGGAGATAGACGACCCTTCAAGAGCATAATTACAGTTTTATCGATGGAGATATCCACACCAACGTTTCTGCCCCAGTTGTTAATTATCGTAAGTTTATCTGTGGCCAAAATCTCAATACTCTGCCTGCTGTCACCTTCGATGAGAATCAACAAATCGTCAGCATAGGCGATTACAGCTGTGCCCGTGTTCTCCAGTTCGTTAAGGAGTTCGTTCATAATGAGGTTCCAGACAAATGGTCCACAGTGAGATCCTTGAGGGCAGCCCCTGTGGACCTGCCTCCAAATCCGGGTAGAAGTTCCCATAGCGCACACACGCCGATTGATTTAGTTTTATTATATAAATAATGCAGCCTTTGTATATAAAAATTTTATCCATCATTTTACATAAATGATTATTATCAAATATATATTAAATCCCCAAATATTCATTTATTATACACATAATAACTAATTACTTAGAAAATTATGTAATTTATAAATTATTCTTATGGAGTACATATTAATAAAATAACAAAAATAAAAAATCAGATTTTTATATATCAGTACTGTACCATACAATAATTAAATATAATTACAAATAAAATCGATTTTTCCAATAATTGTTCTATATAATACATAAATACACACATTATAATTATTTATTATTTTAATAAATAAAATTTACAAAACATATGTATAACATTTAGTAGGTAATATGGTATCACCTCACCCAGGCCCGGCACGTTAGCCATAACCTACATCCCAATCAAGCCCGACACGCCCCGGTCCTCAGAGCCAATCCTTATCCCGAAGTTACGGATCTAATTTGCCGACTTCCCTTACCTACATTATTCTATCGACTAGAGGCTCTTCACCTTGGAGACCTGCTGCGGATATGGGTACGAACCGGCGCGACACCTCCACGTGGCCCTCACCTGGATTTTCAAGGTCCGAGGGAATGATCCAGACACCGCCGCAACTGCGGTGCTCTTCGCGTTCCAAACCCTATCGCCCTGCTAGAGGATTCCAGGGAACTCGAACGCTCATGCAGAAAAGAAAACTCTTCCTGGATCTTCCGACGGCGTCTCCAGGCCTCTTTGGGTTACCCCGACGAACACTCATATACACATATATATAGTGAATGAGGGCCCGACTTATATACGGTTCCGCTGCCGGGTACCGGAATAGGAACCGGTTTCCCTTTCGCCCAATGGATGTAATTATTTATTATTTATTTATTTATTTTATAAAATTTTATTATTTTAAATAATAATTATTTATAAAAATAATTATATAATTTATTAAAACACATCAACATTAACATCGGTTTTCACCTAGGGCTTAGGATCGACTGACTCGTGTGCAACGGCTGTTCACACGAAACCCTTCTCCACGTCAGTCCTCCAGGGCCTCGCTAGAGTATTTGCTACTACCACCAAGATCTGCACCGATGGCGGCTCCAGACAGCCTCACGGCCAATCCTTCCGCGCACACCATCGCGACCCTCCTACTCGTCAAGTTTTCATGATATTTAAAAATTTTTATAAAAATAATAAATATCTATAATAACAATTGACGATAGAGTATAAGCACGACGCTTCAGCGCCATCCATTTTCAGGGCTAGTTGCTTCGGCAGGTGAGTTGTTACACACTCCTTAGCGGATTCCGACTTCCATGGCCACCGTCCTGCTGTCTTAAGCAACCAACACCTTTCATGGTATCCCATAAGCGTCGATTTTGGCGCTTTAACTCTATGTTTGGTTCATCCCACAGCGCCAGTTCTGCTTACCAAAAGTGGCCCACTTGGCATTCTCATCCATAAATATTATCTTAATTAAAAATATTATTCTCATAGCTTCACATATATATAAAATTAAAAATAAAATCAATATATGATTTTAAGCAAGCTAGAGATCTCACCCATTTAAAGTTTGAGAATAGGTTGAGGTCGGTTCGGCCCCAAGGCCTCTAATCATTCGCTTTACCGGATGAGACTCGTTGAATGATGAACGCCAGCTATCCTGAGGGAAACTTCGGAGGGAACCAGCTACTAGATGGTTCGATTAGTCTTTCGCCCCTATACCCAGTTCCGACGATCGATTTGCACGTCAGAATCGCTACGGACCTCCATTAGGGTTTCCCCTGACTTCGTCCTGACCAGGCATAGTTCACCATCTTTCGGGTCCCAGCGTGTACGCTCTAGGTGCACCTTTATTCATAATAAAAATTATAAAAAAATTATAAGAATAATATAAGATGCCCTGGGAGTGCGATATTTAATACATAATAAAAATATATCCTCCCTCAAATTTATAATAAAAAAAATAAAAATTTTTTTTAAAAAAATTATTTTACTTTCATTTCGCCTTTGGGTTTCATAAAATTTATTAATATTTCGATGAAAAAATATTTTATTCCCAATGACTTGCGCACATGCTAGACTCCTTGGTTCGTGTTTCAAGACGGGTCCTGAAAGTACCCAAAGCTATAGCGTCGCTGACAAAAAGATTATTGTTCAAATTAATACCTAAAAACTGACAGTAATCTTATATTATGAATATTTATACCGTCAAACAATTAATTAGATAATATAGGCATATATCATATAAATAAATAAAAATTTATAATATAATATACAATGCACAAAAATATTTCATAAATCAATATTTAACGGGTCGCGACGTCCTACAAGATGAGAAGTGCATACCTCGTTATTATACACAACATATAGTAGTGCAATAATTTTATAAATTATAAATATACCATAAAAAATTATAATATATAATAATAATAAATTTTGTCACTAACAAATACAAGTTGGTTAATATACGATAAAAAGTAAATGAATCTCATCTTTCGACCTTTCGGGTTTTTCAGGTTTACCCCTGAACGGTTTTACGTACTCTTGAACTCTCTCTTCAAAGTTCTTTTCAACTTTCCCTCACGGTACTTGTTCGCTATCGGTCTCGTGGTTATATTTAGCCTTAGATGGAGTTTACCACCCACTTAGAGCTGCACTCTCAAGCAACCCGACTCTAAGGAGAGATCCACCTGTTATTCAGTATATAGTCACTACGGGCCTGGCACCCTCTCTGGGTATATGGCCCCATTCAAGATGGACTTGGACTTATTACATAAAATAACAGGTTATATAAAAAATTATGGATCCTCCCAAACACTACATTCCCCGAATGACCATTTTTATTTAGCCATGGGGTTCAGTGATGGGCTTTTCCCTGTTCGCTCGCCGCTACTAAGGGAATCCTAGTTAGTTTCTTTTCCTCCGCTTAATAATATGCTTAAATTCAGCGGGTAATCTCACCTACTCTGAGGTCGCAATTATAAATAAATAAAATAAAAATGTTTTTTTTTTCCATATTTTCTTTATAAATAAATATAAAAAAATTTTATTTTGAAAAAATAAAAACACTATTAGTAATTATTTAAACCAAAAAATTTTATCTTATGTTATTATGTTAAATTTTTAAATATTATTATTTAATATTTATATGAAAATTAATAAGAAATAAATTATTTCGTTATTTCATATTTTCATAAAATAAAAATAATTAGATATTTAAAACACATATATACATGAATAATTTTTGGTTTTCATTACTATATGTGTTTAAATTTATTTTTATATTTTTTTAGAAAATATTGTTTCATTTTTATTAAATTAAAATGATGTGATGTATTATTTGATTTTCTTATTCTTACACATTTATAATAAGTAAGATATAGAAAAATAATATTAAAAATACATACATTAAAAACATCATATAATTTAGAATGACGTATAAATTAAAAAAATATACGAACATTCATTTTATTATTTTTAAGATATATATTTTAAAAAATATATTATCTTTTATTAAAAATAATCTTTTAATATATTATTGTATACGACCCTCAGCCAGGTGTGGTCCGGGAACAGTATCCAAGGACCGCAATGTGCGTTCGAAATGTCGATGTTCATGTGTCCTGCAGTTCACAAGTTGACGCGCAATTAGCTGCGTTCTTCATCGACCCACGAGCCAAGTGATCCACCGTTCAGGGTAATCTTTATATTATTAAATTTTAAAAAATAATTATATTAAATAAAAATTTATACTTTTTTTATTATTATAAAATAATAATAAAAAGACTGCAATAAAAAAAAACAATTTTTTATAAAGAAAACTCATTTATTAAATAACTATATTATAAATAAGACATATTGAAAATAACTTGTTTTGTTATTTTACGAATATGCTATTTATTTTATATAGATTCAATAAATTTTTAATATTGTTAATATAAAAAAAAAATTTATATATTGATATATAAAAATAAACACATATCAAAAAAAAAATTAAAAAATCAAATTAACATTTGGATGTAAAACTTTATAACCAATAATATATTTAATATATTAAAAATTGGTATCCAAATACGTGTTTATTTATTACAATATTATAATTTTTAT